>PVIY010011220.1:0-66107 GCA_004026745.1 Myrmecophaga tridactyla | reverse complement strand
ATTCTCACAAGCAGTGTGGACAACCAAAGCTATAGGCTGAGCCCCCAGTCTTGGGGTTTGTTCATATGAAACTTAACCCCACAGGGGATAGGTCAAGCCTACTTAAAATTAAGCCTAAGAGTCACCCCCAAGAGAACCTCTTTTGTTGCTCAGATGTGGCCTCTCTCTCCAGCCAACACAGCAAGCAGACTCACCACCCACCCCCGTCTACGTGGGACATGACTACCAGGGGTGTGGATCTTCCTGGCAGCGTGGGACAGAAATCCCAGAATGAGCTGAGATTCAGCATCAAGGGATTGAGAAAAACTCTAGAATGATCTGAGACACAGCATCAAGGGATTGAGAAAACCTTCTCGACCAAAAGGGGGAAGAGTGAAATGAGACAAAGTGTCAATGGCTGAGAGATTCCAAACAGAGTCGAGAGATTATCCTGGAGGTTATTCTTATGCATTAAATAGATATCACCTTGTTATCCAAGATGTAATGGAGAGGCTGGAGGGAACTGCCTGAAAATGTAGAGCTGTGTTCCAGTAGCCATGTTTCTTGATGATGATTGTATAATGATACAGCTTTCACAATATGACTGTGTGATTGTGAAAACCTTGTGTCTGATGCTCCTTTTATCTACCTTGTCAACAGATGAAAGGAACATAGGGAGAACAAATGTTAAAATAGATTTAGTTTGAAATGCTAGTGATCAATGAAAGGGATCAGTAAGGGGTATGGCTTGTGAAAATTTTTTTTTCTGTTTGTTATATTTTTCTGTTGTCTTTTTATTTCTTTTTCTGAATTGATGCTAATGTTCTGGGAAATGATGATGATTAATATGCAACTATGTGATGATACTGTGATTTGCTGAGTGTATGTGTTGGGAATGTTTGTGTTTCTTGTAATTTTTTTTAATTAATAAAAAATTTTTTTTAATTTTAACATTTAAATATTTTCAAACATTTAACATTTAAATATTTACAGAATTTAAGTTTAACAAAACACTGTTTACAAAAATATGAATGAAATAACTAAATGTGCAAGACCTATGAAACATTTTAACAGTTTTATTCACAATATTACAAAAATGGAAACAGCCAAAGTGTCCATGAACAGGAGAGTAGATGGATAAATCTACTGTGTGCATTCATACAGTGGAATACTACACAGCAGTGAAAAAGATACACTGCTGAGACATGCAACATTAAGGAATCTCACAGACACTATTGTTGAATTAAAGAAGCAGACACACAAAGAGTACATGCACTATGACTCCATTTATATGAAGTTTAAATGGAACTTTTTAACGAAGGAAAGAATCTGTGATGATAGGGGTCAGAATAGTGTTTATCTCTAGCTAGTGTGTATAGGGCAGGGGGCAGTTAAAGGAGCGGTATTGACAAGGAATAGGCAAAAAGGAACCTTCTCGGATCCTGGAAATGTTCTGCATCTTGACACTGTTGCTGGTAATACACTTGCATATATATTTGTAACACTTCATCCAGCAGTGCTCTTAAGAATATATTTCACTATATGTAAGTGATACCTCAGTAAGAAAATTCAAACAAAAAGAGAGGGACATCAACCTTTCCTTACCCACTCATGAAGTCCCCGAATATGTAGAGGCCATTGAGATTTGGGGATTCACACCCACGGTAGACATATCCTCCGGTGACTGACTTCCCCACTGCATGGTCATAAACATAGATCGGCAGAATGTCATCTGTCCAAAACAAGGAAAGGCACTGCATGTCATAGTCGAAAATGGAAGATTCAAGGAGGATGAAGAGGACATTTTAATGGTAGGACAGGCAGCCAAACGAATCATGCCTATTTTTCTCAACAGACTAGCCAGGGCATGTGCTAGCTTCCCATTTGACTGTCATCTGCAGGCAGAGGGTAACTGAAAATTCCCGCATCTATGAGATTGCACCTGGATATCTACACATCCAAGTTTCTCCCCTAGATTGAGATGTCAGATATGCAAGTTCAAGGATTTGAGAAATATTGTGAGGATCTGGACTTCCACTTTGTAAGGTAGAAGCCAAAAAGACGAAGTAAATGGTGCTTTATTTGAAATTGTACTTTTACTTGACTTTACATGGAATATCATTTCAGTGGGCTTTCCCAAATTGGGAAATAAAACATATAGCACACCAGTTTTCCACTGGCAATGGTTCTCAAGGAAGTATGCATAAGAATCATGTGGATCAGTCCTTTAAAATACAGACTCCTAGATCCATCCTGTGCTCCCAATACCCTCAAGATTCAAATTCTTTAAGTCTAAAGTACAGCCCAGGAATCTTTTTTTTTTTTTTTTGCATGGGCAGGCCCGGGGAATCGTCCAACATGGCAGGTGAGAATTCTGAGAATTCTGCCACTGAGCCACATTCACACCATCTCTAGGAATCTACTTTTTAACAAGCACCACCTAAGGTGATTTTAATGCCAATGGCTTGAGGACCACTCTTTAGGACATTCTATCACACGGCACATAAACAAAGGCATGCTTTAAGGACCTGCAGGATGGGATGTCCACCTTCCCCTCCAACCCACCCATTCACGAAATCACCCAGCCGACGCTTTTACTCACCCAAAGAGGCATTGTGACAAAGTTTTTTGTCATAGCATTCAAACCCTTCCTTTGCTCTCCAGCCATAGTTCCCACCTTTGACAATGAGGTTGATTTCTTCAAACCTGTTCTGACCCACGTCCCCACAGAATATCCTGCCTCGGCCCTGGCGGGTGATGGGGTCCCCCCGGTCCACGGCACAGCGCCACATATTTCTGACCCCATAGGCATAGATGGTGGGGTGCACTCCTGGCTCAGAGAGGAACGGGTTGTCCAGGGGCACTCGGTACCGCTTGCCATCTGAGCCCGCTCCATTCACATCGATCCTTAACACTTTCCCCAGCAGAGAACTTCTGAAAGAAAGATGGTCAAGAAACAGGCACAGGGAAATAAAGGCACAGGACCATGGGAGACTGCCCAGGAAGGCCCACTGAGAGCCCAAGCCAAGCAACTGCTGGGAATAACATGGGGAGGCACATTTTTTTTTCTTTTAAATATGCCCAAGATGTTAAAACCTGCCCTTTTTTATTATTATTATTATTTTTTTTTTTTGCATGGGCAGGCTCTGGGAAACAAACCCGAGACTCTGTCATGGCAGGTGAAGACTCTACCACTGAGCCACCATTGCCCACCCTAAGACTTGCCCATTTTTAATCCAAAAAAACCAAGAGGCAGAAGTTAGAGACCATCCTGGCCCATGTGACCCTACACAAGTTGCAACTTAAAGTTTTTTATTTGTATGATGGGAACAGTTTCCTTAAGGTTTTGTCTGATATGGAGAATTTTTAGAAGTTGACCCCATCCTTTCTCATATAGCAATGTGGTCCGTAGAAAGGGCGGTGGCGTTGAACAGCTCTGCCAATGACTTAGTCTCTGGGCCTCAGTTTCCTCAATTATAAAGTAGGGGTAGCAACACTGCCTTGCATTGTGGTTGTGATATGAGGAATAAATGAGTTTTTTATAGATAATTTAATGCAATTCCTGACACATACTAGGCATTTTTTAAATGTTAGCTTGTTATTATTGTTGTTAATCCTAATACGGTTATTACTGAGAATAATGGAAGCCAAGTGCTTTCTAGGTGGAAAGGTGTGGCAAATGTCCTGCTAATACATATTTAAAATTCTGAATTCTTCTCTACAGTGCACTGAGAGTCACACTGAACATCTACAATATTAATTACCCCAAATACACTGACTTTATATGAAATTTATAGGGCAGAAAACCAAATGCTCCTCCTACTGCTTCAGTGGAGAACACTACATTTTGCAGGAAGCTATTTTGGGTTTGGCCCTCTGGAGACTCCATCTCAGCAAAAATAGTCCATCTTAAAAGAGGGGAAGGCAGAGGGGTCAAGGATGCTGCCCCCATCCAACTTACTTGTTCTGAGCATTTCCAAACTTGCCAAAGGGGTCCCCAGCCTGTCCCCCATCCCCCGTGAATATGTACATATAGCCATCCAGGCCAAAAAGCAGCTGCCCACCATTATGATTTGAGGCTGGTTCATCTATCTCCAAGATGACCCTGGAAGAGACAAAGAACCCATGCACAGGGTTTTGACACAAGCTGAGACTGCATCCTTTTGAGATACCCAGAAATGACTGGTCCAAGCCCACCAAGCTCTGCTTCAGAATTTCCAAAGATCACAAAGCAGCACAGCTTTGGGGCTCCGAGATGCCCCATGTTTTCTGGTGTGATTCTTTAAAGGATCATTTTTCTTTCCTACCATGACCCACAAGCTATAATCACAGCAGCAGCATCCTTTCCTAGAGCTTGGCCTTCCTTTCTGCTTTTCCATGACTCTCAATCCCTTCCTTTGAGCAGCCTAGGAGGGGTTCGGCTGTGGATTCCACATGTCTTTTAAATCCCCTAACTTGTCTACAAGGGAAAAGAGAGACAAGACGGAAAGAAGAAGAGGGGAAACGTGGGTGGTAGAGTGAAAAGAAGATGAACTTATGGCCAGCTGGAACTCAGTCCTTAATCTTACCATGAGGCAATACTTTTAGGGCCTTGTGCCATGGTATCCTGTGAAGATGAGAATTCCCATATTCAAGGTAAAGGGCCTGGGATCTAATGGCCACTAATAAAGAGGCTGCTGTTATATTTATATTTAATATATTATAAATAATAAATTGATACTATTTATAGTAATTTCTCAGTCCCTTTTAGAGCTGCTGGTCCTTGCTTACTCTGTTGTGAAGACAAACAAGCCTGGGTCAAAATAGAGTGACTGGAAGGTGATGGCTATTCCCCATAAAGAGCCTTGGCATAAGAGTCCAACTTAAGCTTCATTAATTAACAACTCCTTTGTCAACATTATAAGGCAGTGGCTCTAAAACCATTAAAGTCCCTTATATGATCTCAAAGGACTGTTGGCTTAATTTTGGAGAGCAGATACAGAGTTGCAGATTCTCATAGGTATGTCATCTCACCTTTCTGAATTTGGGTCAGCTCTGTTGGGATCAACCCGAGAAACCTTCATTTCACTAATCCGGATCTTTTCTTTTTTCTTCTTGCCCAGACATGAATAATAAATATAGAACTTGCGGTTGTGGCGAAATTTAGGATGAAACACCAATCCCAAGAAGCCTCTCTCATCTCCAATCCATGGAGTGGTCAACACAATGCTCTTGAGGTCCAGGAAGGGTTCTTCCAGGCGGCTCCCATCAGGCAGGTAGACCCACACAACTCCCACCTGCTCAGCCACAAAGAAGCGGTGAGTGCCATCTCCTGCATGGGCCATGGAGACAGGGTTCCTCAGTCCGTTGGCCACCTCAGTCAGGCAGAGCTGCAGGCAGCCCCGGTGATCTTCAGCCACCACACCCAGGTTGTGGTTGAGATGGTTGTTCCTCAGGACATTGGGGAAGCAGTAGTCCTTGTCAGGAATGTTAAGCAGATGGCAGAAGTGGGCTCCGTCCTTTTCATGGAACTTGCGGAGGTGACGGTCATTGGTCAGCAGGGAGATGGCAGAGTGGCAGTTAGAATGGAAGGCAGAGCAGTAGTCGGAACAGAGGCCAGGAAGGTTCCGGTGGGGTGTCTGAGGGTTCTCAGCATCATAGAGATGGGCTGCATACGGTGAGCACTCCTAGAAGGAAAAAGAGAGAGAGAGAGAGAAACTGGAAGCAGAAGCAGAGTAGGCAGCTCTAGTAATCAGCCCCTGCATCACCACAACCTCTGAACTGGCAGGAACTGTCTGAATCAATTGTTTTGAAAGTCTTGAGTCTAGTGGAATACTGTGCAACATCCAAGGAGGACAGGAGGAAGACCCTGGTTAATTGTGACAAATACCCATGAGTTTCAACCTCCCTGCATCAGCTACCACCCTCCTTTCCCCCAGCCTCCTGGCAGGCAATAGTGGGGACTGGAGCTCGGGCTCTTGGCGCAGCTTGTTGGTGCCAGGGCAGGCCACAAAGACCTAGTCCTCCAAACCCAGGGGTTGTGTGATTTGACTGCAGATCTCTCACTTTGATCAACTACTTCAGATCACTGGGGGCTAGCCCTGAGTGGGACCAGCTCTGAAGACAGCCATTATTCCAGCCTTCCTTGGACAAAGGCAGCAGAGGAATCTTAAATATAGTGACCTTCCTCAAAACTATGGAAAACAATTGAAGGGCTGCATTAACTGGGCAAGGGCTGAATCAAGAAAAAGCGACTTCAAAGCCATAGAAGGTAATGCCCTTGCTGGAGTCTCCCGGACCCTTTCACAGTGCAGAGGAGAGCCAGCTTGCGCACCCCCATTGTAGGTCCTGACTCTTCCAGGGGGGCAGGGGTCCCTTGTGTGCCTGATGGAGTGCATGTATGTCAGTTGCCTCCCAGAGTTTGTACTGAGGCCAGAGAAGCTGCTTGCAGTTAAGACAGTGTGAGAAGGAGCCTGGGGCAAAGGACTACTCACATTAAGTCACTCTAAAGAGTACCCAGGGAGGGGAAGGAGGCCTATTTCAAAGGGAGCAAAGGGGACTGTACCAGTTTGAATCTCTTGTGTACCCCAGAAAATATTGAATATCCTCATTCAATATGGTTGGGTGGGACCTTGCTGATTGTTTCCATGGAGATGTGTCTTCACCCATCCAAGGTGGGGTTGCTTACTCGAGCCCTTTAAGAGGGAACCATTTTGGAAAAAGCTTTAGAACAGATACAGCCAGAGACCTTTGGAGATGGAGAAGGAAAACACCCCCAGCAGAGCTTCATGAAACAAGAAGCCTGGAGAGAAAGCTAGCAGCCACCATGTTCACCATGTGCCTTTCCAGTTGTGAGAGAAACCCTGAACCTTACTGGCCTTCCTGAACCAAGGTATCTTTCCCTGGATGCCTTAGATTGGACATTTCTAATGCCTTGCTTTAATTTGGACATTTTCACAGCCTTAGAACTGTAAACTTACAACTAAATAAATTCCCCCTTTTAAAAGCCTTTCTGGGCGGGCCACAGTGGCTCAGCAGGCAAGAATGCTTGCCTACCATGCCAGAGGACCCGGGTTCAATCCCCGGTGCAGCAATGTTCACTCTAACTCCTGTAAACTATAAATGGGGAAATCCTGAGACCTCCAGCTAGTGCAAGCTCAGGAAAAAAACAGGCTCCAGGGTTCTAGACAGGCTCATCTAAGACAGAGGGGACCCTGCACTTCCCACTTGACTTAGGCTGATCTTGATAGGAAGGCTAAACTCTGAAAGAGACCACCAGCCAAAGCAGAGCCAATTTGCAAAGACTGTGAAAGGTACCTCTGATCTTGACTTGTTGGTTTTGATTAGCTCCTGGCATTCAAGAAAATCTGTGTTATATCACTAGCTGGGCAAAAACTTAAGGAACAGACAGCTCAGAAACTAAAATCCCAGAGTTAACACTTTAAAATATTAAAAATGATGATATTGTGAATTACTAATTATATATGTAGAATAAAATGATCATATGGTAAGAATGTTTGTGTTTATGTTTTAAAAAATTAATTAAAATATACAGTGTTCAATGCAACAATTTCAGTACAACCCTAAACAAACAGAAAATGATGATCCATTCAAAGGAACAAGATAAAAGTCCAGAAATCATCAACAAAGAGGATTAGGAGGTTTTAGGCTTACCAGACAGACTTTAAAATATGATCCTTAATATGCTCAAAGAGAAAGGAAAACATAGAGGGAGACTAAAGGTTATGAAGAAAACTATGAATGAACAATATGAGGATCTCTCCACAGAAATATTGGAGTCAAAGAATACAATAACTGAAATGAAAAATTCCCTCGATGGTTTCAACAGCAGATTGGTTATGAAAGCACGGACATAGATATTTGCACACTGGTGTTCATAGCAGCATTATTCACAATTGTCAAAAGACAGAAGCAACCCAAGTGTCCATCAACCAATGAATGGATCAATAAAACATGTTGTTTACATATAATAGATATTATTCCACCATAAGAAGAATGAAGTTCTGATACATGCAACAAAATGGATGAACCTTGAAGACATCATACTGAATATAATAAGCCAGACACCAAAAGACAAATTATGTATACTATCACTAATATGAAATAATTAGAATATGCAAATTCACAGAGTCAGAAACTAGAATATAGATTACCAGGGATTGCAATGAAGATAGGAAGTGGGAAGTTAATTCTTAAATTGTACAAAGTTTCTATTTGGGATTATGGTGAATGTAATTAATAGCATGGAAGTATGTATTTGACTGTGAAAGGA
Organism: Myrmecophaga tridactyla; assembly: GCA_004026745.1. Taxonomy (NCBI): domain Eukaryota; kingdom Metazoa; phylum Chordata; class Mammalia; order Pilosa; family Myrmecophagidae; genus Myrmecophaga; species Myrmecophaga tridactyla. The sequence continues at coordinate 57,856 of PVIY010011220.1, read as the reverse complement.
AAAATTTTAGGTTGTATAAATGTTAGTAGAATACAATTAAATAAAACGTTGGACAGTAAACAAGCACAGTGACTCTTATTGTAAACTATGGACTATAAATTGTAGCACAATTTTAAAAATGTTATTTCATGAATCATAACAAATGTACCATGCTAATGCAAGCTGTTAATAATAGGGTGGTGTAGTAGTTGGGCTCAGGTGTCAGCTTGGCCAGGTGATGATGCCCAGTTGTCCTGTTGCTTGGACTTAAATCATTAGTGCATGAATTTCATCTATGGCTGGTTATGTCTGCAGTTGGCTGAGGGAAGTGCCTTCCTCAATGAGTGAGGCAAGTCAGAAGAGAGAGAAACAGCTCAACAGAGTTCAGCACAGACTAGCATAATGTAGCTCAGAGCTCAGAGCCAGTTCAGACCCGTATGTTTGGAGATGCAGAAAGGAATCACCCTGGGAAAGCCATTTGAACCCAGAAGCCAGGAGCTGAAGGCCAGCAGCTGTCACCGTGTGCCTTCCCATGTGACAGAGGAATTCAGATGAAAGCCACCTGCTTTTCCTCAGAAGAACTGAAATGTGTACCTAAGTAAGTCCCCTTTATAAAAGCCAGTTCAGGGTGGTGCAATGGGGGCTCAGTGGCAGAATTCTCGCCTGCCATGCCAGAGACCCAGGTTCGTTTTCCAGAGCCTGCCCACGTTAACAAAGAAAACAAAAACCAGTCCATTTCTGGTGTATTGCATTCCGGCAGCATTAGCAAGCTAAAACAGATGGTATATGGGAACTCTGTATTTTATGCATGATTTTCTGTAAACCTACAGCTTCTCTAATTTAAAAAAAAAAAAAAGGATGGAGACTCTATATATCTCAGCAGTTAGACTGGTCACACTAGGGGCTGTCTGAATTTTTGAGTAAGCAGAAAAGAAATTGTCTAGGAAAGAATCTGCATCTATTACCAATTTCTGGTAAATCACTTCTCTTCTTTAGCACCCAAATTTTCTACCCAGTTAAACCTCCTAAAGGGCACAGGGGGAAAAATAACCTCTCATATTCTATATAGTATCTCCAGCATTTTAGCTCAAAATTTTATTCATTAATAAATAAATATTTTTGAAGGACATGACACTAAACCTCTTAATCTTTTCCTTTAATATAAATGTTGTACCTGTAAGATTTTTTCTTTATACAAATCTGAATCAATATAGCAAAAAATTCGTATTTGTTGAAGCTGTGCTAATTAATTCTTATACTTTTCTATATATTGAAATATTTTACAATTAAAAATAAAATAATTAAAATGGACATGGAAGGTGTTACTTTCAGAGATCAGGCATCTACTGATTTCTTTGCGTAATTAAAAATATGTGTTAATTGCTTGCCATGTGTAAGGTACGAGGCTGGGGACTATTTGAATTGAATTTGAATTGTGGCCATAGGGCAATCATGACTCTATACAAATAAGGATCCAGGAGGAGTGCAGATCCAACAGAGTACCTGCTACTCAGACTTCTCAAAGCTATCCAACTTTTCAGGAGGGAAATAGAACATTGTGGGCAACCAACTCCCAGTAGTGATGAAAGAAGTAACTGGAATGAGGCAGGTTTTAAGCATATAGTTAGGGAAGGAGAGTGAAGCAGAGCCCACCAGATCAAGAACCAGCCCCAGGTGAGTCCTGAGTGGCTCTCCCCAGTTGGACAGCAGCATAGGACTGCCTCATTTGCCTTGTTTCCATCATCCCCTAACAAATGGACCAGCAGCAGTTTCCAGCCGTATTTGAGTGTTCTTTCTGTTATTTGGCCTGATTGCAGATTGCAGAGCAAGCTTTTGATTATCAGGAAGACAGAAAGAGTGAGGCCCAGTACCCAGGCCCCCTCCTAAAAGCCTGTAGCAAACCTGCCTTAGCCAAGGACGAAAGTCAAGAAAGTAAACAATCTCCCCAGAGGGGGAAGAATGTAACTAGGGATGTAAAACATGGCATTGATGGTATCTTAGTCTTCAACACTACCCTTAGTAAAACACTAAGCTTTGATGGGGTATGCTAGAGACTCAATGGCCTCCTGCTTTATGGAAGCTCTTGGTTCTGAAATCATATACTGACTCATTGATCTATTTCTAGTCCCTTCACACAGAGCTCACGTCTGGAAGGCCGCCACTGAAGAACTCCTCCTGTTCGTAAGTCATGTCCGCTTCTGTGTCTAGCAGCCACACCCTCCCATGCTCTGCACAAGCTTGGTCTGGTGACCAAGAGCCCACGGAGTGGACGCTCACAGCGCCTCTCCTCCAGCTGTCAGCCTCTGTTAGGACCATCGTCAGAGCTGCCGACTAGGAGCAAAATGAAAGTTACTGACCTTGCCCACCCTTGGGGAGTGGAAAGAAGAAAGAGAGGAGACTGAAATTAGGATGAAAAAGCAGGACCCGAAGAGGGTTGTGGAACGATCACCACTCCCATGGCACACTCCTGTCCAGCGATTTAGAGTTTGCATAGTCACTTCCACTCGATTAGCTCCATCGCTGCCATAGAAAACTAAGGCCGCAGGAAGACTCATCCACCCCAGACCCTCCATCATGTGCCAGGTACTGTCCTCTGCACTGGGAACACAGCAGCAAACAACATGCCTGCAGCTGGTCTCGTGGACCTTTCCCCAGGGTCAGAAACCCATGAAGTAAGAGAGCCAGTCTGGGGCCGGAGCTGTCGTTACTACGTGTTTGTGCTCCCTAGAGTGCAGGGCTTGGTGGGAGTCTGAGCATCTAGACTCACGCCGCAGCACTGCTGCACAAGTCATGTGCCAACTCTCTGGACCTGACTCATCAGTAAAACGGTGGTCGTGACTGCCTGGGAGAAACTCTGTGGGGACACAGCACATATGCGTCAGGGAGAAAGATGGCCTCATAAAGCTGAACAAATTAGGCAAGGGTAGGGCTGTTCTTGCTGATATTATCCTTATTCCTCAAACCCATAGAACAGGAGAGCTGGTGAATTTGGCTTTTGGAAACCTCCCCTCCAATGGCAGGGGGTAGGGGAGGGACAGAGCAGGGTGGGGGGGGGACATTTTTACCAAAGGATATCTCAGAAATAAACTGTCTCAATATTGCTCACACAAGCCCAGCTCTGCCCATATGGTTATCCCAGAGTTAATTCTCCAGGAAACAGCCAAGGGAGCGGTGCTGGAGGTGAGGGTACAGCCCAGGTCAGCACTATTCAGGCAGCAGGCTGCTGTTCCAGACTCTGCTGGACTGGGAAGCCCAGTTAACCCTGCCCGGAAGGCGGGGATGGGGCAGGTAGGTGGTGGTTAGGATTGCTGCTCCAGAACAGGAACTGTCTGTGGCTGAGGTGAGGAGGTCCCCTACGGATGGCCCACTAATTACACTGACGTGCCCAGGAAGGTCTCAGGTCAAAGGCCTGCCTGCGCTTCCTGTCTCTCATCCTCCAAACCATAAGCGAGCTCTTCCCCTGACACCCTCTTTCACATGCTCTCCAATGCTGACTTCCCCTACGCCCTTAAACACCATCTTCTCACAGCGCCAGTGTATGCAGCCTGCATCTATCCTGTACTCCAGCTGAGCTGGACTAATGTGACGCCTCTCAAGGGTATGGATTCTGGCTGCTGGAGAGCCAGGCCAAGCAGGACGTCTATGAGTTATTGCTGTTTAGTGGCTTGATGCTCTCTCACTTCAGCTCTGGAATCCTGAGCAGGCAGGACCCTGGTGTGGGCTTCCCCCCATCGCCTGCTGCACCATCATTACATCCGAGCCCTCCTGCCACGAATGATGCCAAGGACTGTACCCCAGCAGCTGGGGCCTCCGTGGGCTGGACTTCTTCCACATGCTCCCCAAAAGCTGCAGGCATGTATTGTGCCCACTTCTCGGAGTACTGCAGAGGACCCAGACACTGGCTGCTCCAAGAGCCTCTGCCATACTCCAAGGGCCAGCAGAACCCCAGAGGGAGAGTTCCAGGCAACCCACGGACACCAAACTCAGCACACCCTGGCCTCAGTGTGCCTGTCCAAAGCCCTCAGCTCTCAGAGAAGGTACCTGGCAGGTGAGCTTTGAAAGGGCTGGGTGCCCAAAGCACCCCCCCCCAAAAGGCCTACACCATCCAGCACCCTGAACCGCTTGGGCTGGAAGTGCTCTTCTAAGGCGCCCCCCACCCCCACCCCCCGAGCTCTGCTCAGGCCTACCTGGCAAAGGATGTCTTTAATGTAACCTCCGCACAGCTCGTGGCTCCTCAGGTCGAAGTAGTCCATGATGTCCCAGTACCGGGCAGCGATGCGGAGGTCCTCGCTCTGGGCACAGCATCCAAAGGCCTCATAGTCAGAGCAAAACTCAAGGTGCACAGGGGGCTGGAAGGGGGGCCCATAATCCAAGCACTGGGGGTGTCCCTGCAGCAAGCCTATGTGGCCCAAAAAAACTGGGAGGCAAAGGCAGAAAATGCCAGAAGAGACAGAGAGCCAGGGGGCCTGCCAGCTCTCACCACCCCTAGGAACCCACTTCCTCAGCATTTTGGCCTTGGAAGCACTCAGACTGCTGTGCTTGCTCAGGCTGGCTTCCCTGCTCTGCCCCAGGGCCCTCCCTCTCTTCCTCCACCACTCTTCTCCCCACCCCCCGCCCCACCCCACTCCCATTCCGTTTTCTTTTCCTTCATTCTGTTCCCTCCTTTCAGCAAGTTCACTGAGGTGGTTTCTGAGAAGTGTCCCTTCTGTGAAAGGAGTGGGAAGTGTCCCTGTCCCACTAACCACAAAGTGGAGCTGGCACAGGTCTTGTCCTCTGTTGCTGAATTACTGGGATGTGTGGTTGCTTAGCAAAAAATGCATGGTGTTCACAGCAGAGGTGCAAAACATTCCTGCGTGTAGGAACTGTGTAAGGGGAGACCAGGAAATTCACACTTTGTTTCTTCACAGGCGGAGAAGCCCAGAGTCACAGGGAGAAAGCCACATAGTACACAGAACCACGTGTCAGCCTGGACGGCAAGAGTCAAGTGTTCCTACAGACCCGAGAGCACCACTGGGCCTTGGGTATGGGCCTGGGAAGATGGGGGTGGGGTGGGGCAGGGGACTCCTGTGATCTGATTTTAAAAGTCTCAGGGCTAAAAGGGTGTATTTGGACTGGTTGAAAAAGAGCAAATTTCATTTACCTTATTTCCACAGTAAGGAGCAAGGAGAGGAAAGGAGGAGAAAGGAAAGGGAAAGGAAGGGGTGTGACCCAGAATAAACAGGGAGTCAGTGAGGACTGTGCATCGTTTCCTAAGGCTCCCATAGCAAAGTACCACAAATGAGGCGTCGTCCCTCCCTCCCCTCTGACGTTCTGAAGGCTGTAAATCCAAAGCCAAGGTATCCGCACGGCCAAGCTCTGAAACCTGTACAGGGGATCCCTTCTTTGCCTCCTTGTTTCTGTTGTTGGCCGGCAATCCTGTTTCTTGGCTTGCAGCCACAGCACTTCAGTCCCTGCCTCCATCATGACATGACATTCTCCCCTTTTCTGCATGTTCAAATTTTCTCTTTTTATAAGACACCAATCATATCAGATTATGGCCCACTCTAATTCAGTCTGGCCTCATCTTAACTAATCACATCTTTGAAGACCCACTCTACTTCAAGTAAGATTGCATTCATAGAATCATGATTAGGACACGAACTTGTCTTTTTGAGGGACACAGTCTGATGAATTAGCACAGAACAAGTAATTCAGAACACAGTGGTAAGGAAGGCAGAGTCTATATTTTAGAAACACACATACTCTTTGAGACCAATGGAAGAAAGGTTTATTTGATCTGGAACTGAAATTTTCTGTAGTGCATAATCTAACTCTATGTATCTATAACTCATTTGAACAGTTGAAAAACAGGGAGCCCAGAATAGGAAAGAGGTCCTTTAATCCTGTATAGCCTACCTACCTGGTTTCCTACATACCTTGTAAGGTCAGGTACTTCCCTGTTGATAGCCCTTTCTTACTCAGTATAAAAGAACAATGAAATGTAAGTCAGTGACAAAGCATAACTTGCCCCCCATTTTCATACATATGGTTTAAAATTGGTAGGAATATAAGCCAATGGGAAAAAAATGTGTCAGCTGCCGTCAAAATAGCGGGCTTGTAAATTGTGAGCCTACATGGAACTAGCTATCTAAACAGTAAATGTGTAAGAGCCAAGACATTTTTTGAAGGAGCACTTACAGTTATCCAAACATGTTATAAAGCTCCGTTCATGTTCAGATAAAGCTGTTCTTGGCTTCTTAGCCAAGCTTGCCCATTAGTTTACTCTGGGACCCTGGGACCCTATTTCACTGGCAGAGTTTCCTCCACTGTCCAGCTGTCTACTGCTGCATCCTGGTTTCCAAAAGAAAAAAGAGAGGGCACATACGTTCTAAAGCATGCCTGGATTGCCACAATAAAAAAAAACAAGTGCCTTTTAATATTAGGCCAGTGCCAGCTGAAAGTACCTAGCCCCTCTGTATGCCGTCTGACCCAAATTAATCCACTCTTTCTCAGAACATCACTTAGCCCCAAACTGCCATGTCTTAACACCAAAAAAGAAAGGAGTCCTTTTTTAAAACCCTCGTCTTTCCAAAGTTTCTCAACAGAAGTCATCATCGGTATATTTCTTCATAGTTGTAAATCTAACATGGATCGATTAGAGACTAAAACAACATAAATTCATTCATTCACAGTACCACAAGTTACATTTTATTATACAATAGTCAGGAAAAATTATCTGCAAACAGCAATAACTGTTGTGGAGCTATATATAGCTATATTCTCTGAAGAAACAAATATAATCATTTATTGAAAGAACTATTCCTTAATAAAGATGTTAGATTTAACAGTAAAAAATAGAACATGCATGTTTACAAAAAACTTTCTCAAGCTGTAGCTGAGAATAAAAGAAAATATTTTAAAATATAACTTTTTGTAGCCATATAAACCACCTTTTTGAAACACCAAATAAATGACATATTAAAAAACTATCTACTGACCTACTACTACGTTTAAGGCACTATAAACAAGAAATGACTAATAATTCAATATCAGAGTCTTGGATTTACAATACTGTATTTTTTCACTGATTTCTTCAACTGCTTAATTTTCTTCCTTAAGACTTGATGACCTTGTTTTGAAACATACCGAAAATATCTACAACCTAAAAAAAAAAACAAAAAAGTGTCAGAGCAGGAACCCAGTTTAATTCAAGAGAATGACTCAAGCCCCACACTAACACCTTGACAGAAAAGAGGTGTGCCCATTTTCAGGCATAATAATTTCTGATATTCATAGGTATTTTAGAACTGGTAAAACGCTTTGCTATGATGTCCACTTGACGTTTACAACAATGCTATAAGCAAATAGATGTTACAATAGTCATTTCACAGGGACGGTTTACCAAGGTTAATTGCTTGATCTAAAGTTACACGGAAAATAAGTGACAGAACTGGAAAATGGGCCCAAGTCTACAGACTTGGCTCAAACACACTGTATAAAGTAGTAGAAAATCAGTCCTAATTGCATTTCTGTTCCTTTTCATCAGTGTATTAGAAAGAAAATTTTAAATTACACTCATTTTTTACTCTTTCCTACCACAAAACCTACACTTCATTAATCTTAGTAATCAATTAAAACATTCATCAAAAATATTACTTCCAAAATAACAGAAGTTATATCTAAAACAAAACTGAAGAGGAATCCCTTTAAGACACCTTAAATACCCTAGCAAAAGATTGCTTGCGAGTGATCATTGTGAGATTTACCTTCTTCGTTTTGGGACATATTTTGCAGTAGTTTCATTTCAATGACTGGCTAACTTTTCATATTCCAGTGGTACAAAGCAAGTAAAAGTTTTATCAGCCAAAACAGTCTTCAAAAAAACCCCATTAATTCCTGTTTTCCTTTAAGGGGATTTTTGATAAGTTATTAGGATGTATTCTTTTTCTTAAGAGGGAAAAATGTTATTTCTTTACAGTAACAAATAAGTAAATATACAACTAATACAGAATAATAAGCTCAATAAAGAATATTTTTTCTATTTCCAATAAAGCAAACAATCTATATTTGTTTCTATATATCAGTGCCAAATAGTCATTTGTTGTGGAAAAAGTCTGTATGCTATACCTTAATGACCCCTAAAGACACTCAAGTTAAAGCATGAGAACCAATCACAATGAGCAATAGGAAATCACCTGTTTTTAACTCAAGGGGATTCCTTACAAGCACATCACCTGGTCCCAACTCAGGAGTGGTTCTTTCACTCAACCGTAAATATCAAGCACCTAATATCCCTGGGCATTGTGCGAGATAAGATTTAACATAATGACTGTCACACACTCGTAATTTCAAAATCATCCAAAAGTTATATATAGATTAAAAGGAAACAAAAAAGTACCTTTTCCCAACAGTATTCCAGCTACCAAAGCTTTCTCACAAGCCAAAGCTTCATCCTCTTTCCAATCACTTTTTGCCCAAAAAGAGCTGAAGTGAAAGCTTGGCCACCAGTTTTTCCTGCAGTTCCACTCATCTTGAACCCAGGAATTATGACTTCTGGAAAAGAAAAATGTCAAAAGGGAAGGTCCATGATGGCAACAGATCTATACTGTCAAAATTTTAACTTAAGTAGAGTCTGTGAAAAGATGACAAGGAAAAGGCTTCAAAAGTAAATTCTGAGTATGGCCATGACACATCACGTAATTAGCAATAACATGAAAGCAAATCCTTTTTTTCTGTTCTCTTCTACCTCTATTTTCCCTTTTCCATTTAATTAAATAGTCAGCCCCATATAATACAATGGTTAAGAACACAGACTCTGAAGCCAAACTCCTGGATTCAAATCACAGATCTATTTCCTATCTGCGTGACTCTGGGCAAGTCGCTCAACTTCTCAAGATATTAATGGGACCTGTTGTATAGCACTGCTGTGAAGTTAAACTGGTCCTAGAATATAGCAGGTCTCATATAAAGCTTTTAGTACAGGGTCTGGTACACAATAAATGTTAACTATCATTATTTTTATTACTTAAAAAGTAAGCTTGAAACCTTACTTAAAAATTACATGTAACTAAGAAGTACTAACCAAAACAAGATACTATTATTGTACAAGCTTTACTTTAGAAGTTACTTTAAAATCTTACTTAAGAATAAGGGGCAGGATGGTGACTTAGTGAAGTGTGGATTTTAGTTCGTCCTCCACAGCAACTAGTAAACAGCCAGGAACAGTACAGAACTGCTGGCGCCATGTCAGTGACCGGACACACAGCGTACACCAGTCTGGACAAGTTTGACTGGCTGAGCCTCACATGGAACCGCAGTCCTCAAAGCTGCAGAGGCCCGCGTCCCTCCCCCATGGGCAAGGCAGCCCGGTTCCCCAAGGGGAAAGGAAAAAGACTTTATTAGTAACAAGGGTTTAGCTCAACCAAGCTCTACTTGCAGAACTAATTAACAAACTCAGACTACTGAAAATAGACCCCCAGTACAGGTAAACCTAGAATAGGCACTAAAGGTACTAGGAATTTGGCCCAGCAGAGAGGGGCGAGGTTGACCAAAAAAAGAGGCTTTTTGAGTTAGACAGCACAAAACACTGCAAAAGGACTGGAACCCAAGAAAAGTGGGCACATAGAGCCTAAAGATACACAGAGCCACCTACCAACTTAAGCTCTTGATTGACGAACCCAAGGAGCTTGGTGTGTGTGTTGGGGAGAATGGGTCCTGCTCTGAAAAGGTTTTTTTTCCTACTCCTTAACAGCTCATTAGATAATACTGGAAGGCTTCTCAGGCTCCAGCAGTGCCCCTGACAAGGGAGGAATTAAGCTTGTCTGAGAGACAAAGTAATTAGTCAGGTATAGGAATTAATTCCCTGAAGGCTGAACTTCCCAAGAGAAAGGTGGGGCCCAGCTCAAGTGGAATCTCTCCCTCAAGGAATTCAGGCTCTAAGTACTGGAAAACTGAAGCAATTAATGCCAACCTACAACCTCACCTCTGCCTCAACCACACCACCAGCAGGGAGAGACTGCTGAAATTAAAAGCACCACATCACTTTATGCTGGTGGGAAGCCAGGGGCAGACAATGCCACATACTGGGCAGGATAGGAAAAACACAGAGTCTAGAGGCTTCTTAGTCTGACAACCTGCTGGGTCTCATCCTCAGAGAAAACTGATGGCTACTCTCTCCTCCCGAGAAGTGGACCAGTTCAGTCTGGGGAAATGTGACTGGGGTCTATAATATCTGAGGACACACTCCTTAAAAAAAAAAAAAATAGAAAAGGCTTGATGTAGGCAGGGCAAGAAAAAGAAAAAGAACTGAAAAATTCTGATTAGTTAAACAGAACCTATGCTAGAGGTCTAGAATAAGTTGAAATGAATGTCAAAGGACAGACAAAGAATAAAGCCATCCAGCAAGAAAATGCTAGATAAAAGGTTGAAAACAACCTTCAGAGTACATTGATTAAGGGAGTCAAATGCCTAAAGCCTGCAAAAAATAATGAGTCATACTAAGAAAATTGAAGATATAGCCCAGTTAAAGAAGCAAACCAACAGTTCCAATGAGATACAGGAGTTGAAACAACTAATTCAGGATGTTCGAAAGGTCATGGAAAATCTCATAAAAAATCAAATCAACAAGTTGAGGAAGGATATAAAGAAGACATTGGGTGAAAAAAGAAGAAATTGAAAGTTTGAAAAAAAACAAATCACAGAACTTATGGCAATGAAAGGTACAATAGAAGAGATGAAAGGTACAACAGAAGAGATGAAAAAAAACAATGGAAACCTACAAGAGATCTGAAGAGGCAGTAGAAAGGATTAGTGAATGAGGAGACTGGACATCTGAAAGCTGACAAACACAAAAAAAATATTAATAAATATCTATTAAAAGGAACAATTAACAAGCAGATATAACCATCATAAATATTTATGCACTTAGCAGGAGTGCTCCAAAATACATGAGGCAAACACTGACAACACTAAAAAGAGAAATAGACACCTCTATCATAATAGTTGGAGACTTCAATTCCCCACCCTCATCAACTGATAGAACATCTAGACTGAGGATCAGTAAAGAAACAGAGAATTTGAATACTACAATAAAGGAACTAGACTTAATGGACACTTACCGAACATTACACCTCACAACAGTAGGATACACATTTTTCTCAAGTGCTCATGGATCATTCTCAAGGATAGACCATATGCTGGGTCACAAAGCAAGTCTCAATAAATTTAAAAAAATAAAATCATACAAAACACTTTCTCAGATCATAACAGAATGAGGTTGGAAATCAGTAACAGGGAGAGGGCCAGAAAATTCACAAATATATGGAGGCTAAACAACACACTCTTAAACAACCAGTGGGTCAAGGAAGAAAGCACAAGATAAGTCAGTAAATATCTCGAGAAAAATGAAGACACAACATATCAAAATTTATGGGATGCAGCAAAGGTGATGCTGAGAGGGAAATTCATTGCCCTAAAGGCCTATATTTAAAAAGACAAGCAAAAATTGAGTAATTAACTGTTCACGTAGAAGAACTAGAGAAAGAACAGCAAAAACAACTCCAAGCAAACAAAAGGAAAGAAATAAAGATAACGGCAGAAATAAATGAAATTGAAAACGTGGAAATGAATAGAGAAAATCAACAAAACAAGAAGTCGGTTATTTGAGAAAATCAGTAAAACTGATGGAAAGTTGACAAAAAGAAAAAGAAAGAGGATGCAAATAAATAAAATCAGAAACGTAAGAGGAGACATAACCACTGACCCCACAGAAATAAAGGAGGTAATGAGAGGATACTATGAACAACTCTATGATAATAAACTAGAAGACGTAGATGAAATGAACAACTTCCTAGAAAGGCATGAACAACGAACACTGACTCGAGATGAAACAGATGCCCTCAACAAACCGATCACAAGTTAAGAAACTGAATTAGTCATCAAGAAGCTCCCAAAAAAGTCCAGGACCAGACGGCTTCATGTGTGAATTCTACCAAGCATTCAAGAGAGAATTAGTACCAATCCTGATCAAATTCTTCAAAAAAATTGAAGAGGGAAGACTACCTAACTCATTCTATGAAGCCAACATCACCTTCATCCCAATATACTGCAAAAGAAAATTACAGACTAATCTCTCTAATGAATATAGATGCAAAAATCCTCAACAAAATTCTTGGAAATCAAATCCAGCAGCACATTAAAAGAATTATACACCATGACCAAGTGGGATTTATCCCAGGTATGCAAGGATGGTTCAACATAAGAAAATCAATTAATTTAATACACCATAATCAACAAATCAAAGCTGAAATGATCGTCTTGATTGACGCACAAAAGGCATTTGACAAAATTCAACAAATTCTTGATGAAAACACTTCAAAGGATAGGAAAGAAGGGAACTCCCTCAAAATAATAAAGGGAATATATGAAAAACCCACTGCTAACATCATCCTCAATGGGTAAGACTGGAAGTTTTCCCCCTAAGATCAGGAACAAGAAAAGGATGTCCACTGTCACCATAGTTATTCAACATTGTACTGGAAGTTCTAGCCAGAACAATTGGATAAGAAAAAGAAATATAAGCCATCAAAATTGGAAAGGAAGAAGTAAGAGTCTGTTTGCAGATGATATGATACTATATGTCAAAAATCCTGAAAAATCCACAGCAAAACTTCCAGAGATAATAAATGAGTACAGCAAAGTGGTAGGGTACAAGATGAACATGCAAAAATCTGTAGTGTTTCTATACACTAGTAATGAGCAATCTAAGGGGGAAATCAAGAGAAAAAATCCATTTACAATTGCAACCAAAAGAATAAAATATTTAGGAATAAATTTAACTAAGGATACATAAGATCTATACAAAGAAAACTACAAGAAATAGCTAAAAGAAATTATAGAAGACCTAAATAAATGGAAAGGCATACCGTGTTCATGGATTGGAAGACTAAATCTAGTTAAGATGTCAATTCTACCTGAATTGATTTATAGATTCAATGCAATATCAATTAAAAGCCCAAAAGCTTATTTTGCAGAAATATAAAAAACAATGGCAAAATTTATTTGGAAGGGGAGGATGCCCCAAAAAGCTAAAAATATCTTGAGAAAGAAAAAGGAAGTCAGAGGTCTCACATTACCTGACCTTAGGGAATATTCTGAAACTATAGTGGTCAAAACAGCATGATACTGGCATAAAGATAGATATACTGACCAACAGAATCAAATAGAGTGTTCAGATATAGACCCTCTCATCTAAGAACAATTGATCTTTGATAAGGCCATCAAGCCAACTCACCTGGGACAGAGCAGTCTCTTCAATAAGTGGTGTTTGGAGAACTGGATATCTATATGCAAAAGAATTAAAGAGGATCCATATCTCACACCTTACAGAAAAATTAACTCAAAAAGGACCAAAGACTTAAACTTTAGAGCTAAGACTATAAAACTTTTAGAAGAAAATGTAAGGGAATATCTTATAAAACTTGTAATAGGAGGTGGTTTCCTAGATCTTACACCCAAAGCACGAGATTGAAGAAAGAAATAGGCAAATGGGAACTCCTCAGAATTAAGCACTTTTGTGCATCAAAGAACTTGGTCAAGAAAGTAAAAAGGCAGCCTACGCAATGGGAGACAGTATTTGGAAACCACATTATCAGATAAGGGTCTAGTAACTAGAACACATAAAGAGGTTCTTCAACTCAACAAAAAGACAACACAATTTAAAAGTGGACAAAGACATGAACAGACACTTGTCGGAAGAGGAAATACAAATAGCTAAAAAGCACATGAAGATGCTCAACTTCACTGGCTATTAGAGAAATGCAAATCAAAACCACGAGATACCATCTCACACCCACCAGAATGGCCATTATCAAAAAAACAGAAAACGACAACAAGTACTGGAGAGGATGTGGAGAAAGAGGCACACTTATCCACTGCTGGTGGGAATGTCAAATGCTACAATCACTGTGGAAGCAATCTGGCAGTTCCTCAGGAAGCTACGAATAAAACTGCCATATGAATCAGCAATACCATTGTATCTATTCAGAGAACATGAGAGTAAGGACACAAACAGACACTTGCACACCCATGTTTTTAGCAGCATTACTTACAATTGCCAAGAAATGGAAAGATCCCAAATGTCCATCAACAGATGAGTGGCTAAACAAGCTGTGGTATATATATGATTATGCAGCTGTAAGACAGAATAAAGTTATGAAGCACGTAACAACGTGGATGGACCTTGATGACGCTATGCTGAGGGAAATTAGCCAGAAACAGAAAGACAAATACTGTATGGTCTCACTGATATGAACTAAATTTAATAAGTGAACTGGGAGAATTCCAGTTAAGAACACAGGTTATTAGGAATTAGGAGATAGAAATAGGGTAGAGATTGGGTAATTGGTGCCGAAGAGATAAAGACTGTACAACAGGACTGATTGTAAAAATTCAGAAACGGATAGCACAATACTACCTGACTGTAGCACAATAATGTAAGTACAGTGAATGAAGCTGAATGTGAGAATGATAGAGGGAGAAGGGCTGGGGGCACATATGAAACCAGAAGGAAAGATAGAGGATAAAGACTGACATGGTATAATTTAGGAATGCTTAGAGTGTACAATGGTAGTGATTAAATGTACAAATTTAAAAATGTTTTTGCATGAGGAAGAAGAAAGGAACGTCAATATTGCAGGGTATTGAAAATAAATGGTCATTCATATTTTAAAACTTCAACTTCTGTGCGAAACCAAAGAAAGAAAAGTTTTTTTGGTGCAAAATATATATTTTAACTAGCACACTTCCTAATTTAACTTATATGGACAGTTTAATTGAACACCATAAGTACATGGAATAGGGGATGAGATTTTGTTGTTTTGCCCAGGTTAGTGTGATGCCCGATAAATCCCAGAGTGATCTCAACAGTGAGTAAAGGAGTATTTGCAAAGTCCCCTTGGGGGAAAAATTCAACTTTCCCATTTGGAGAATTCCTGATATTCTCGCAAGCAGTGGGGGCAACAAAATCAATAGGCCAAGCCCTCAGTCTTGGGGTTTGCCCCTATGAAACTTATTCCTGCAAAGGATAGGCAAAGTCTACTTAAAATTATGCCTAAGAGTCACCCCCAGAGAACTTTTTCTGTTGCTCAGACGTGGCCTCTCTCTTTCTCAGCCAACACGGCAAGCAAACTAACTGCCCTTCCCTCCTCTACCTGGGACATGACTCCTAGGGGTGTGAACCTCCCTGGTGACATGGGACAGAAATCCTAGGATGAGCTGGGATGCGGCATCATGGGATTGAGAAAACCTTCTCGACAAAAGGGGTTAGAGAGAAATGAGAGGATATAAAATGTCAATGGCTGAGAGATTTCAAACAGAGTCGAGAGGTTATCTTGGAGGTTATTCTTATGCACTGTATGGATATCTCTTTCTCGTTTATGGTGTATTGGAGTAGCTAGAGGGAAGTATTTGAAACTGTTGAACTGTGTACCAGTAGCCTTGAATCATGATTGTATAACTATATAGCTTTTACAGTGTGACTATGTGACTATGAAAATCTTGTGTCTGATGCTCCCTTTATCCACGGTATGAACAGATGAGTAAAAAAAATAACAATAAATAAATAATAGGGGGGATAAGGGGTGAAAAAAAAAGTGTCGATTGAAATACTAGTGGTCAATGAGAGGGGGCTAAGGGGTATGGGATGTATGAGCTTTTTCTTTTTATTTCTTTTTCTGGAGTGATGGATATGGTCTAAAAATTATCATAGTGATGAATACACAACCAAGTGATGATATTATGAGCCACTGATTGTATATGCTGGATGGACTGTATGTGTGTGAAGCTATCTCAATTAAAATATTGAAAAACAAAAACTTACTTAAAAATTACATGCTATCAAGAATTACTATCCAAAAGAAGATGCCATTATTATACAAACACATAAAAACACAGATTTGACAGTTGAACTCAGGCAATGCTATGTGTTCTTCAGTAATCTAATTTAGCAAATATTTATTTAGCACATCTATGCCCCCGTGGTAGAACATACAGAGGTTCAAAAATGAACAGGAAACTCACTGATTTGAAATAAACAGAATAAACAAACTTACAGAGTCAGAATCCAGAATATAGGTTATCAGGGGATGAGGTAGGGTTAGGGAATGAGAAATGAAGGCTTAAAATATACAGGGTTCTTATTTGGAATGATGGAAAAGGTTTGGTAATGTTAGTGATGGGAGCACAACATGGTTAACGTAATTAGCAGCAATGAAATATATATCAAAATGTGGTTAAAAGGGGAAATATTATATTGTATGTATGGTAGCAGATCAAAATTTTTTTAAAAATCCATGGAACTACACAAACTGTGAACCCCAAATTAAAACCTGGACTACAATTAATAATACAATTATAAAAATGTGCTTTCATCAACTGCAACAAGTGCAAGGTGTTAATAACTGAATGGTATATGGGTATATGGGAATCCTATATTTTATGCACAAGTGTTCTGTAAACCCAAAACTTCTCTAATAAAAAAAATCTTAATGAATAGTAAAGAAAATAAATGAATAGTTCATTTCTCTGATTTCAAGAACTTATAATAAGGGTTTACAAATGCTTTAGAACTGGAAAACTGGATTACAGAAAGCGCAGCAACATATTACACTGAAACCATTTTACAATCAGCACTGTTCCATTTCAATGTCAAGTCAGACCTGAAGTCTGAAACAAGTTGTCACTAACCCTGAATCTCCTAACCAACAAAAATACAGTAAGGAAACTTAATTTTGTGATACTTTTTTTTCTCATTTACAAAGAAAAATGACAAAAGCTATTCTTTTTCTTACTCAAAACATGGCACTAGGGTGGTGTGACGGTGGCTCAGTGGCAGATTCTCGCCTGCCAAGCCGAAGATCGGGGTTCCATTCCTGGTGGCTGCCCATTTAAAAAAAACAACACGGAACTATTTATATAATGATATGAGGATGAAAAGCACTTTTTGGACACTTGCTCACAACGGACTTAATAAATATTTCTGAAATCAATTACAGAGCTATCTTGTGAGACCCTACAAACCTTACTGAAAACAGATAGGAGGAGAGCTGCCTTCCATGTGATCTTAGAAGCTGATAATGACACGTGACTACCGTGGAGCAAATCAAATCTTCATAAAGAGCTTTACAAAGAGTCTTTAGCAAACAGTGGTCCCTTCTAGTCCTTATTTTCAACTTGAAAATACATACTTATTCCCTAGCAGTGTAGTACTATGGTATAATATTTATTTTGATAGCACAAAATATATTCATGGAATTTTTTTAAGTTATAGTCATGACTTTTCTTTTTTATATATTTTTTAGCTTTTTTATCATATAATATTATATACAAAGCAAAGAAAGAAAAAAGCAATAGTTTTCAAAGCACTCTTCAACAAGTAGTTACAGGACAGATCCCAGAGTTTGCCATGGGCTACCATACCATCATCTCAGATTTTTCCTTCTAGCTGCTCTAAAACATTGGAGGCTAGAAGGAATACATTTTTTTTAATCATCACAATTCACTTTGTGTGTGTGTGAAAAATAACATATATACAAAAAAGCAATAAATTTCAAAGCACAGTGCAACAATTAATTAGTTGTAGAACAGATTTCAGAGTTTGGCATAGGTCACAACTCCACAACCCTAGGACTTTACCTCTGAGGCTCCAAGACACTGGAGATCAAAAGAAACATCAATATAATGATTCAGCAGTCATACTCTATGCTCATGACTTTTGTATTCCCTTGGTTCTGATGTACTCAGAAGAAAATAGGTGAAGTCAAAAGTCAAGAAATACAACACAGAAGAAAATAACTTTATTTTAAAAATCAGTTTAAAAATATTGAGAAATTTCATTTACACTGGTCTAGTGATACTGTGTATTTCTTACTTACCCCATTAAGGTCTGTCTTAGATACTTTGCCAAATATTTCCAAGCAGTTATATTCTTATTGCATCCAGCAAAATCTAAGACTGCAAATAATACTTCCAACCCCAATTTATGGTGTTCTTCTTTTTCTGCAATGATCATAATAGTTCAAGTTTAATCAAGATATTGAAGTACATAGAGCTAAAATAAATAAATACACACACACACACACACACACACACACACAGTTGATAAAGTATTACTGGTCTACTTAACAGTTTAAATCAATATATTTTGCACATACTCCGCTGTGATGAGTCTGAGGAAGTCATTAATTCAGTCCATGCAAATGAGGTCAGGCTATTTTTAAAATGCCTGCCCTATTTGTACATTTTATATACGAGGCTTTTGTATTAGGAGAGGGACTTAGGCAGTCCCAGTACCAACTAAGGTTATACAGCTGATTTTGCTCCAAGAAGAAGTACGTTCTTTTCTATACTGAACTCAAGTCCAGTTGGGATTTAATGAGGTGAATTCCATTAACCGAAGCCATACCAAATTATAGTCTACATCACAACTACTCAGCTCTACCATTATAGTGAGAGAGCAATCACTGAAAATACATTAACAGAACTTTATAAAAACAGGGGGGGCACATTTAGCCCATGGGTCATGGTTTGCCAACCCCAGGACTATAGCTTGTCTGCAGAAAGAGAGAGAGAAAAAATTATTTACCTGATTTTCTAAGTAATCTATGAAATTCCAACATCAGTTTATGAGATGGTACAATCTGATACAAAATCTAGAAAAAAGAATAATGTCATTTTTACTTACCCCAATAAAGGCACTTTTCAAATTTCAGCTTTCTTTCAAAGAAAGCTCCTACTATCTAACAGGCTCTCACTAAATAAAGGATTTAAAAGATACTTTGCTTTTACATAGTTTCAATCTGGATACAGTGAAAGGAATTCTCTGTAAAACTTTAAAGATAAACCTATGCTAACAATAAAATAGAGAATTGGGGGAAATAGATGGTGACTTTTAATTTCCATCTTCACCTGTTTCTCTACTGATTACTACACTTAAAAACTTAAAATAATTTATTTTTAGAAGTCAGGACTGAGGAAAAAATAAAGAAAAAAATATCACAGAGAAAATACTATTTATTGATTAGGAAGCTAGAGAATATTTATATAAAACAAGAAAACCAAGAAGATAGGGATAACTATTTTGGAAGATTGTGTTCAGAAAACATAGTACATTAAGGCTATGTGAAAAAATATTTTAACCTTTTTACACAACAGAGAGAAAGGTAAAGGTTTCTCTTCTGAAGAATAAGAAAAACAATTTTTAAGAAAATCTGCAAATACAGAATTTTAAATAAATTTATATTTCTCATTTCAACACATTTAATATTAGAAATAAATTGCTTGCTGGAGCAACTTGATCTTACACTGAAATAATTTCCCACAAAGTGAAATGTAAACTTTGTTAATTCCTCTAAAGGTTTTTGAAAGCTCAATCATTAATAAAAATGAGCATTTTAAAAACTCAGTTCCTATGAAAGTCACAACATTCGTCAATTCATTTAGACTTTTAAATACTTTTTACTAAAATATAACAATTTCAGCTCTCCCTCTGGCACTCCAATGACAATTATGTCAGACCTTTTTCACCAAATCCCTTATACAATCTTTCCTGTACATTTCGTCCTTTTTGTTCTCTGATACTTTAGCCTGACATTTGCTATACAGTTCACTAGTTCTCTTCTGCTATGTCCAGACTGCTATTAAATCTATCTACTAGCTACTGAGTTCCTAATTTTAAACAATGCCACTGAAGAACAAAATTCTCTCAATTCATATTGTCATAAACATAAATAAGAGTAAGTATATCCACAGTTATTTTCTACAAACTATCAAAAAAAAAAACCAAAACACTGTGTTCAGTAAACCCTACTGCAACCCTACTGTAAAAAATGGACTAGTTACTAGTACAAATATAAAAATGCTTTTTCATGAATTTGTAACAAATGTACCATACTAAGAAGGTGTTAATAACAGAGTAGTACATGGGAACTCTGGATTTTAAGCATGACTTTCCTGTAAACCTACAGCTTCTTCAATATAAGAATTACTAGAAAAAACGCACACCATTAGTGACTGGAAACCTTGGTGAAGGCCCCATCTGCCCTTGTTGTCTTGTTCTTGCTATAGCTATCCTTAATGTTCTGTTGTACTAATCGGTAAAAGAAAATTTGAAGAGTAAAATTAAAATAGCAACCTTAAAAGGGTAGTTTTTAGTAAAACAAAGACTGTTGAAGATTTAATGTATAATTTCTGCATCTGTAGGTTTGCTATGATTATGTTGATTATGATGAGAGTGAAAGTAGACATTAGAGCTAGTTGGCTTTTCTTTCAAAAGTTTGATAGTAAGGATTTTTCTCAGTCATTTCTTTAGGTTGGAAAGCCCCTTTCTTTTATTTTTCCTCCTCTAAAATAGTACGATTTAAAAAAATGACTACAAAGGATATCTCACAATTGCTTTCCTCAGTAGCATACTGTATTATATGCATGCCAGAAAACCTCCACTCCAATTTTCATAATAAATTTCATTCTACTTTGAAAGAAGAGGAACTGCTCTTAGTTCTTTCATCAATCTAAAATGAATGTATATTTTCACTGCTCTTAGTCAAAATGTTCCATCATTATTTTACTCCAATGCACTGTTTTGCCCAAAGACTATTTGGACCAAAAACTTGGCAATGATGAAAGTCTTTTGTCCAAAGACTTAGCAAAGAGTACTATTTCCAGATCTACAGGTGAGAGAAGCAATAGAAGTACCTTAAATTTATTCTGTTTCCTCCATTGCTGCAAACAACACGAAACACTGAAAATTCATACATACCATACCCTTTACCCCTCCCTTTCATTGATTACTAGCATTTGAATCTACTAAATTTATTTTAACACTTGTTCCCCCTATTATTTATTTTTATGCCATATGTTTTACTCATCTGTCCATACTGTAGATAAAAGGAGTATCAGACACAAGGTTTTCACAATCACACAGTCACACTGCAAAAGCTATTCATTATAAAATCATCTTCAAGAAACAAGGCTACTGGAACACAGCTCTACAATTTCAGGTACCTCCCTCTAGCCTCTCCAATACACCATAAACTAAAAAGGGATATCTATATAATGCATAAGAATAACCTCCAGGCAACCTCTTGACTCTGTCTGAAAACTCTCAGCCACTGACACTTTATTTTGTCTCACTTCTCTCTTTCTGCTTTTGGATGAGAAGATTTTCTTAATTCCTTGATGCTGAGTCCCAGATCATCCCAGGATTTCTGTCTCACATTGCCAGTGAGGTTTACACCCCTGGGAGTCATGTTCCACATAGCAGGAAGAATGAGTTCACCTGCCCTGGTGGGGGGGGGGGGGGGGAGAGAGAGAGAGAGAGAGAGAGAGACCACATCTGAGTAACAAAAGAGGTTCTACGGGGGTGACTCAGGGATAATTTTAAGTAGGCTTCACCTACCCTTTGCAGAATAAGTTTCAGAGGGGCAAACCCCAAGACTGAGGGCTCAGTCTATGGTTTGGTTGCCCCTACTGCTTGTGAGAATATCAGGAATTCTCCAAATGGGGAAGTTGAATTTTTCCCCTTTTCTCCCCATTCTCCCAATGGGACTTTGCAAATACTCCTTTACTCACTGTTCAAATCACTCTGAGATTTATCGGGGCACCACATTAACCTGGATAAAACAACAAAATCTCATGCCCTGTTCAAGGTTCCATGTATAAAAAGAAAATCTTGAATAGGGGAATTAAAGTATGAATTACATATTAATTCTCATTAAAACAATGAAGACAATGGAATAATACCATAAAGTGCTTATGGGGAAAAAAAAGTCAACCCCAAATTCTACATTTAGCAAAATTACCCTTCAAAACCCAAAGACAAACTAAAAATTTTCATAAAACCACTACCAGTAGACTTGGAGTATCAGAAATGCTAAAGAATGTTCTGCAGACTAGAAGAAAATAAAATCAGATGGAAAGTCTGACCTAGATGTAGGAATTTAGGAGCACCAAAATTGTAAATATGCAGGTAAAAATAAATGAGCATATGTATATTTATGCTTTTAAAAGTTTATTTAAAAGCATATGTCTTCCCCAAGTGGAGAATTCTTGATATTCTCACAAGCAGTGTGGACAATCAAAGCAATAGGCTGAGCCCCCAATCTTGGGGTTTGTTCATAAGAAACTTAACCCCGCAAAGTATCCTGGGGGTTATTCTTATGCATTAAACAGATACCACCTTTTTAGTTAAGGCATAACAGAGAAGCTGGAGGGAACTGTCTGAAAATGTAGAGCTATGTTTCAGTAGCCAAGTTTCTTGAAGATGATTGTATAATGATATAGCTTTTGCAATGTGACTGTGTGATTGTGAAAACCTTATGCCTGATGCTTCTTTTATATACCTTACGGACAGATGGGTAAAACATAGGGATTAAAAATAAATAAATAATAGGGGGAATAAATGTTAAAATAAATTTAGTAGATTGAAATGCTAGTGATCAATGAAAGGGAGAGGTAAGGGGTATGGTATGTATGAATTTTTCTTCTGTTTTCTTTTTATTTCGTTTTCTGAATTGATGCAAATGTTCTAAGAAATGATCATGATGATGAATATACAACTATGTGATGGAAAAAGAATGTTCATATTGTATGTTGATTGGTTTTATTAATAAAAATTAACAAAAAAATGTCTTTAAATAGGAAATATCACACCACTATAGGCTTTATGACATACATATAAAATACATGAGAACTGTAAAATAAAGGAAAAGGTAGTATATATACTGTTGGGAGGCTACTGTATTTTATGTAAAGTAGTACAACAATAACTCTAAGTACATGATAAATCTAAAGATTTATTTTATAATTACTCAATCACTAGAAAATAATTCAGAGATAGAGCTAAAAAGTAAAAAGAGGGATAAAATATAATCCTAAAATATATTCAATGAGCTCAAATGTAGAAAAGAAGGACAAGAAGAACCAAAAATAGAAGGGGTAAATAAAAAAAAAACAAGCAGCAAAAGGACAGGCCTAAACCAACTATATCAATAACTATATTTAATGAAAGTAGACTAAAAATACCCAATTAAAAGGCAGAGATTGTCAGACTGGATAAAAAAGCAAGACCCAACAGTATGCCTTAAGAAACCCACTTTAAAATATAAAGATAAAAACAAGCTGAATGTAAAAGAATAAAAAAATACAAACCATGCAAAAAACAAGCATAAAAAATGTAGGAATGGGGCGGGCCATGGTGGCTCAGCAGGCAGAGCTCTTGCCTACCATGCTGGAGACCTGGGTTTGATTCCTGGTGCCTGCCCATGCAAAAAAAAAGAAAAAAAAAAAAAGCAGGAATGGTCATATTAATATACGACAAAACAGACTTCAAGAAAAGACATATCACCAGAGATAAGGGGAAATATTTTGCAATGACACAAAGGTCAATTATCACAAAGGTAAAACAAACGTAAACGTGTATACACTTAATAACAAAGTGACTGAACTAAAAAGATAGGGAAATAATTATCCTTTGAGACTGTAATATTTCTCCCTCAATAATTGATAAAATAACTATTAAAATCAGTAAGTCATGGTGAGGAATGCACAACTAGGTAATAATACAGTGAGCCATTGACTATATACTTTGGATGATTTCTATGTTATGTGATTAAATCTTACTAAGATTGCATTTTTAAAAAATCATGATATAGAAGATTCTAATCATATTATTGAACCGCTGAAAAATCAATCCGTAAATGTACAAAAAGCATCTGACAAAAGTCACTACCTGTTCATGATAAAAGTTCTCATCAAACTAGTAACGAAAGAAAACTTCTTCAATCCTATAAAAGGCATTTATGAAAAATCTACACCTAACATCCTTCTCAATGATGAAAGAATGAATACTTTTCCCTAAGACTAGGACCAAAGACAAGGATATACATACACTCTTACCCACTTTTTTTCAACATTGTTCTGGAGTTCTTAATCAATGCAGCAGGTCAAGAAAAGTAAATAATTAAAAGGGAGACAGATTGGAAAAGAAATAAAACTATTCACAGAATATACAATTTAAAAATCCATAGGAATCTAGAAAAACAGCCATTATAAATAATAATGAATTTAGCAAATTCACAGGATATAAGCTCAATACAGAAAAATTGTGCAAGTGAAAAATGAATTTTAGAAAACTATAATATACACAATAAAAATCCAATACATGTAACTCTGAGGGACAAGTTTAACAATTTATACACTAAAAACTACAAAACATTTCAGGGAGAAACTAAAGACCTAAATAAATGAAGCGATATATCAGGCTTTGGTTTAGAAATCTCATTAGCAAGTGGTCAGTTCTCTCAAAATTAATCCAAATATTTAAAAAATCCCAGAAGTATTTTTTTGTAGCAATAGACAAGCTGATTTAAAAATGTACATGGAAATTCAAAGGACCTAGAAAAGCCAAAAAAAATTTTTTTAAATGGTAAATTTTTATGATTTTCACAATGTGATTCCAAGACTTACTATAAAGCTACCGTAATCAAGACACGTGGTACAGCTCACTAGACCACAATAGCCCAAATATATGGCTAACTGACTTTCAACAAAGTTACCATCATCATCCAATGAGGACAGTCTTCTTAATAAGTGATGCTAGAATAACCATATGAAAATAAGTAAACTCTGACACTTACCTCACACTACATGTAAAAAATTAATTAGAAATCTATCACAGACCTAAGCATAAAACAATGATATTTTTAGGAAAAAACATCCAAGAGATTCTTCATTATCTTGGAATAGGCAAAAATCGCAAATGGAAAAAACAGACTGGATTTCATCAAAATTAGAAACTTCTGCTCCTTGAAAGACACTGTTAACACAATAAAAATGCAAGCCACAATAAGGGAGAAAATATTCACAGTTCAATAAACCTGACAAAGGACTTGTATCCAAATTGTATTTAAAACACAAATCATTAAGATAGCTCCCCCATAGTCAAAATATTTGAACACCATCTCAGTAAAGAAGATATAAGAATGGTCAATAGGCATGTTAAAAGATACTTGGCATTATCAATCATTAGGGAAATGTAAATTAAATCCACAATGACATACCACTAGAATCATAACACAAATCATAAGACTAACAAAAGCAAGGGATGTTGAAGATGTGGAAAGACTGAACTTTCATACTGCTGGTCAGAATGTTAGTGGTAGTCACTTCAGAAAACAGGTGGGCAGTCTTAAAAAGTTAAACATATATATTTACCTTACCTAGCAATTCCACTCCTAGGTAATTATCTAAGAGAAATAACAACATATGTGCACACAAAACTAGTTCGTGAATGTTCATAGCAGCATTATACATGATAGCCAAAAAGTGAAAGTAACCCAAATGTCCATCAACAAATGAATGTATAAAAATGGAAAACCACTCAGCAATAATAAGGAGCAATTTACTGTTATATGCAATAACATGGATGAATCTCTAAAAACATTATGCTGATCAAGAGAAGCTAGGCATAAAAGAGTACATACTGTAGGGGTCCATTTATATGAAACTGTAGAAGAGGCAAAATAGTGTCAGAAAGCAGATCAATGACTGTCTGAGGGGTGGAAGGTGGACTGGCTGTTAAAGGGCAGTGAGAGAACTTTTGCAGGTGATGGAAATGTTCTGTATCTTGATCATCATGGTGGCTACATAGATGTATATATTTGGCACAATATATACATATATATTTATTCACAAGCTCAACACTTAAAATAAGGCTTTTTATTATACATAAATGTTTCAAAAAAGATGATTAAAAAAAAATCAACACAGAACTTTCTAATTAAGGTGACAAAAGGATGCCGAAATACTGATCCTATCCCCTCAGTCTCACCTGTGAGGATGGGATGGGAGTCTGCCTGCAGCCATCCACTAACAGCAGTTCCCACTAACTCCAGTGTGCCATACACAGATTGTAATATTCCGTGGCCACCACGCAATGAAAGTTGGAAAGCACTAACCTAAGAATGATTTAAAGTAGATCCCCAACCCTATGCAAACACTTAACTAAAAATTGTATACCTTAAGCACACTTATCAGTTTCTCTTCTGGTGCCTTCCTTTTCTTTAGAAAGTTGTATAAGTAGACATGGGCATTCGGATTTGATGGAAACTTCTCATCATATGCATAATTGGTGAGTATCTCTCGGGCTCCATCATGATCCCCATAGAATTCCAGCATCTACATATATAAGTCATAATGTCTTAGCTAAATTCTGTAAGACAGCTATTCAAAAGACAATACAAAACAACTTCATTGATGAGTTTGAAAATTTACAAAACTGACAGTTTGCTATAAAGGGAACAACAGTAAGGCAAGTTTTTGCTTTCACCAGCATATGTGCTACAATTTCTATAAAACACAGAAGACGATCCTTACAACAAAGGCTTTTACAGTTTTCTTTTTTAAATATTTTGTTACTGAAACATATAGCAACTTGAACATAAAAACTGTTCTTATAAGAAATCAAGTCATCAAGGCAGGGTATACCAACGACTGAAAAATAGGTCATATGGCACACACCTAACTTCAGTGCCTAACATAACTTCAGCCACAAAAAGAGTACTCAGGAATTGTATTTTCTGTCTTTTCGTTCCCATTCTTATAAAGATATTCCCAGATTCACTGGCATTTGGTTTCAAAGACTATTTTCTCACAGCTCATTATCATTTTAGCACTCATGAAATGGTCACCAAGCAAGCTGTTTTCCATTTTTATTTCTAGGACCCACGGTCAAGGTCCTTTTATCCTAATAATGACTATGGGATGAACGGATATCTTTATGAACTTCTAAAAGCCACTATTCTTCATTCCATAGTGACCCAATTCCTAATTTTTGTCCTTTTCCTTCCTATAAACCCCACTAAATCATTAAAAATAGTTCTCCTTTTCTTTTAAACTTAATAGGAATAATAGAGAATTGTACTCACAACTATATTGCAATTTATACCATAAATTTCTGGCTATGAAAATAAATGTGTATACCGGAAAAATAAACGGAAATTACACTAAGACCAAAAAAGAGATGCCAAATTCATTTTATTCAAGTTTCTCCATTCATTTCCTTCTAATTAATAAAGATTAGGAAGAGGAGTATGACAAAATGAAGAAAATACAATATATAAAAAAGTCTACCTACCTCTACATAACTCTTCACAAAGGGATCCCAAACCCCAGGAATCTGAATCAATGCACAAAGATTATTTATAGACGTTTTCCAACTGTGGTTGAGCATATTCTGGGTTGCAGCACTGTAAGCATAATCATCCTCATCTGCCCAAAGATAAAAGATAAAATCTTGAGGACTTTTGCATCAGATAACGGCAGTCTACGAAAGGTGAGTGAAACCCCGTGTTAGGAAAAAAGCACCAGAAATTCTTAAGCATCAAAGAGCTAAGAAATTAATTTAAAAATTACTAGGCCAAACTCTAGGAAAGAACAAGCACCCAGAAAGGTAAGTTTTAATATCTCATAGCATTTGGGAGCTCTAGAGAACCGTGAATGTCAAAAATAAAACAATCCCACCCCGTTGCCACTGAGCTCCGTGAACGTGCACACCAGGGTCCTGCCCCCCAGCCTCTCGCACACCAGGGCCCTGCCCACAACTCACACACACCAGGGCCATGCTCCCCAGATCCATGGACCAGCACAGCCATGTCCTCCCTGCCAGGCACCCACGCATCTGTGCACTGACCTCCTGAGTCCTGCACCCCACCCCACCCTGCCCCTGCACACATGCACACCCTTGCCCCACCCAATGGCACAAGTGCCCTCCTCCCACGCCTGGGAGGTGCTCTCGGGCACACCTACACACACAGCCTCCACCCTGCATAAGCGGGTACCTCTACCCCACCCCACCCCTGCACCTGTGGACCCATGCCAGGGCCCCGCCCACCTGTCATCACCTAGCCAACAATCTCCATGACTTGTGCCCCCTCTACACACTGGTGCATCCACATCCCAACCCCCTGACCCCCTCCCCCTGCACAAGGGTATACCTGCACCCAACCTCCCTGTGCCCCGACTTCTGTGCCCTGTTCTCTACACTGTGACATCCACGACCACACACTTTGTGTGCCCAACCACATCCTACCCAATACCAGCCCCAGCACAGCTGCTCAGTACCCCCACCAGCCTCCCGCCAAGCCTTACCTCTTGTACCCCACGCTGCACCCTGCTCCTGTGCAACAAAGCCTGCCTGAGCTGCACCTCGCCCCCAGGGCCTCCACACCACACATCCACAACCCTGTCACCTACACCCCACACTCCATAGGCACCAGCGTAGAGTCCCCAGTCCCTGCACCACAACCCATCACCACACTGCTGTGTCCCTCCCCACGCTCCGCATCCTGCTCTATACCTATCCCGCAAATACAAAGCTTTGGACTACTGAAGGAAATCAACAACCAAAGTAATACTATCAAGATATTTACATGCTGCGAACAAAACAGAAGATCACTAAGCATATGAAGATGCAGACAGATACAGTACAGTCTAATGACCAAATTAAAACACAGGAGGAGACATAGACTTTGGAACAACTAATCAAAGATGTTCATGAAACTTTACTAAATAAAATCAGTGGGACTGCTAATGACACAAAGGAGATCAAAAAGACACTAGAAGAACATAAAGAGGAATTTGAAAGAATAGAAAAATAGCAGATATCACAGAGATTAAAGATGGTGCAGACCAAATAAAAAAATATACCAGAGGGCAGGCCACAGTGGCTCAGCAGGCAGAGTTCTCGCCTGTCATGCTGGAGACTTGGGTTTGATTCCTGGTGCCTGCCCATGTAAAAAAAATAAAAATAAAAAGATATATACTAGAGGCACACAACAGCGCATTTGGAAAGGCAGAAAAAAGAATAAGTGAACTAGAGGAAAGGACAATTGATTCTGAACACACAAAAGAGCAAATGACAAAAAAGATGGAAAAATCTGAACTGGATATCAGGGAAATGATGGACAAAACAAGCATACAAATATAAGATTCACCAGTGTCCCAGAAGAAGAAGAGAAGAGCAAAGGGCTAGAAAGATTAATGGAGGATATAATGGGGGAAAACTTCCCAATATTTTTAAGAAATAAATATGCAAATCAAGGAAGCCCAATGAACACCAAATAGAATAAATCCAAACAGGCCTTACCCAAGACACATGCTAATTAGTCTATCAAATCCTGAAGAGAAGAAGAGAACCCTGAAAGCGGCAAGAGAAAAACAATCTACTACATACAACGGGAACCACATAAGATTGAGTTTTTGGACTATTCAACTAGCACTATGATGGCAAGAAGGCAGTGGTATGGTATATTTAAGTTCCTCAAAGACAAAGACTTCCAGCCAAGAATTCTCTACCCAGCCAAACCGTCCTTCAAAACTGAGGGAAAGTTTAAAATTTTCATAGACAAAAGCTGAGAGAATATCTCAACAAGAGACCAGCTCTACAAGAAATACTAAAGAGATTTCTGCTTGCTGGAGAAAAAAAGATAGGAGAGAGAGGTCTGGAGGAGGGCACGGAATTGAAGAGTACCAGTAAGGGTAATTTAAATGATAAAAAGAGAAAGAGGGAAAAGAATGTATAGATCTGAAAAATAAAATCCAAAGGATAAGATGGTGGATTCAAGAAACACCCTTACATTTGTAACTTTGGATGTTAATGGACTAAACCTACCAATAAAAGATACACATTGGCAGAATGAATTAAGAAATATAATCCACCTATATGCTCCTTACAAGAGACTTATCTTAGATGCAAGAATACAAAGAGACTGAAAATGGGAAGATGGAAAAAGATGTTCCATGCAAGCAGTAACCAAAAGAAAGAAGGAACAGCTACACTAACATCAAACAAAATAGACGTTAAATGTAAAGACATCGTAAGAAACAAAAAAGGACACTATACATTTCTAAAAAGGGACAACTGAACAAGAAGAAATAACAATCATAAGTGTCTATGCGCCCAATCAAGGAGCTCCCAAAGTATACGAGACAGACACTGGCAAAACTGAAGGGAGTGATAGATGATTCAAAAATAATAGTAGGCGACTTCAATACACCACTCTCCTCCATAAACAGAACAAGCAGAGGATGAACAAGGAAATAGAGAACTTAAACAATTTGATATATGAATTAGACCTAACAGACATATATAGGCTGTTACACTCCAAAATACCAGGATATAACATTCTTCTCTAGTGCTCAAGGAACACTGTTCAGGATAAATCATATGCTGGGGCACAAAAAAGGTCTTTATAAATTTAAAAATACTGAAATTATTCAAAGCACTTTCTTTGATCACAATGGAGTGAAGCCGGAAATCAATAACTACCAAAGAACAAGAACTTTCACAAATATATGGATTTTAATTAATACACTCTCAAACAATGAGTGGGTCAAAGAAGAACTTGCTAGAGAAATCAGTAGCTTATCCGGAGACGAATGAAAACGAGAATACAACATTTCAGAACTTATGATATATGGCAATGGCTATGCTGACGGAAATTTATTGCCCTAAAACGCCAATCTTAAAAAAGAATGAAAAAAAAGAAGGAAAGAAGAAAAAAAAAAGAAAGAAAAACTGAGGACTTACTAGCTTACCTGGAAGAACTTGAGAAAAAACAGCAAACTAACCCCAAAGCAAATAGAAGAAGACAAATAACAAAGATTAAAGCAAAGTTAAATGAATGGGAAAACAAAGAACAATAGAAAGAATCAATAAAATTAAAAGTTGGTTCTTTGAGAAAATCAATAAAATTGGCGGGCCACTAGCAAGGCTAATAAAGAAAAAAAGGGAGAGGATGTAAATAAACAAAATCAGAAATGAGAGGGGATCATTACCAGAGACCCTAGAGAAATAAACGAACTCATAAGAGGATACTATGAACAACTATACGCCAACAAACTAGACAACTTAGATGAAATGCACAAATGCCTGGAAACACAAACAAGCTACACTGACTCAGGAAGAAATAGAAGGTCTCCACAAACCAGTCACAAGTAAAGAGATTCAAACAATCATCAAAAATCTTCCTACAAAGAAAAGCCCAGGACCACATGGCTTCAGAAGGGAATTTTATCAAACATTACAAAAAGAACTAACATCAATCCTACTCAAACTTTTCAAAAAAACTGAGGAAAAAGGAACATTACCAAATTCATTTTATGAAGCTAACATCACATTAATACCAAAACTGGGCAAAGATGCTACAAGAAAGGAAAACTACAGACTTATCTCCCTAATGAACACAGATGTAAAAATTCTCAACAAAATGAGCAAATCGAATCCAACAGCACATTCAAAGAATTATACACCATGACCAAGTGGTTTATACCAGTAATGCAAGGATGGTTCAACACAAGAAAATCAGTTAATGTAATAGAGTGCATTAACACACTGAAAGGGAAAAATCATATGATCATCTCAATTGATGCTGAAAAACCATTAAACAAAATTCAACATCCTTTTCTGATCAAAACACTTCAAAAGATAGGAATCAAATGTAACTTCCTCAACCTAGCAAAAGGCATATATGAAAAATCTATAGCTAACATCATACTCAATGAATGGTGAGAGGCTAAGATCGGGAACAAGACAAGGATACCTCTGTCATCACTACTACTCAACATTGTCCTAGAAGTTCTAGCAAGAACATTTAGGCAGGAAAAAGAAATAAAAGGCATCTAAATTGGAAAGGATGAAGTAAAACTTTCATTATTTGCAGATGACATGATACTGTACTTAGGAAATTGTGAGAAATCTACACCAAAGTTAGTTGAGCTAATAAACAAATTCATCAAGGTGGCAGGCTAAAAAATTAATGCGCAAATATCAATAATGTTTCTATATATAAGCATTGATCTAACCAAGAAGTCAGTTAAGGAAAAGATTCCATTCAAAATAGCAACGAAAAGAATCAAGTATCTAGGAATGAACTTAACTAGGGATGTAAAAGGTCTTCAACACAGAGACTACATAACTAGTTAAAAGAAATCAAAGAAAATCTAAATTGGTGGAAAGGCATTCCCTGCTCGTGGATAGGAAGGTTAAAATGTAGTGAAGATGTCAATTCTACCCAAAGTGATCTACAGATTCAACACAGTACCAATCAAAATTTCATCAACCTACTTTGAAGACTTGGAAAAGCTAGCTCGTATATTCATTTGGAAGAGAGAGAGATCCTGAATAGCTAAAAGCTTCCTAACAAAAATGAAGTGGGAGAATTAACACTTCCCAATTTTAAAACTTATTATAAAGCAACAGTGGTCAAAACAGCATGGTTCTGGGCGGCTGCCGTGGCTCAGCAGGCAGAGCTCCGACCTGCCGTGCTGGAGGTCTGGAGTTCAATCCCTGGTGCCTCCTGCCCATATGCAAATTAAAAAAAAAAAAAAGCATGGTTCTGGAACAAAGATAGAAGTATTGACCAATGGAATCTAATTGAGAATGCAGAAATAGACCACCAAATCTATGAAAACAGATCTTCGAAAAGGCCCCCAAATCCACCCAACTGGACAAAATTACTCTTTTTAATAAATAGGCATGGGAGAACTGGGTATCAACACCCAGAAAAATGAAAAAGAATCCTTACTTTACACCTTATAGACAAATTAACTCAAACTAGATCAAACACCTAAACATAAGAACCAGTACCATAAAGGTTCTAAAAGAAAATGTACAGATACATCATCAAGACCTAGTAATAGGAAATAGCTTCCTATACTTCACACCCAAGCACAAGCACAAAAGAAAAAATAGATAATGGGAACTCCTCAAAATCAAATGCTTCTGTACCTCAAAAGATTTTGTCAAAAAGGTGAAGAGGCAGTCAACTCAATGGGAAAAAATATTTGGAAATCACACATCAGATAAAGGTTTGATATCCTGTACACATAAAGAACTCATATAACTCATACAACAAGAAAACAAGCAATCCAATTATAAAATGGGCTAAAGTTACGAATAGACATTTTTCTGAAGACCAAATACAGATGGCTAACAAGCACATGAAGAGATGTTCATTCTCATTAGCTATAAGGAAAAAGCAGATCAAGACTACAATGAGATACCACCTCACACCTATAAGAATGGCTGCTATTAAACAAAAAGGAAACTACAAATGTTGGAGAGGATGTGGAGAAATTGGGACACTGTTGGTGGGAATGTATAATGGTACAGCCACTATGGAAGACAGTCTGGCAGTTCCTCAGAAAACTAAATATCAAGTTGCCCTATGACCTGGCAATATCACTACTCAGTATATACCCAGTAGAGTATATACCCAGAAGAGCTGAAAGCAGTGACACAGAGATTTGCACACAGGTATTGATAGCAACACCATTTACAATTGCTTTTTAGTGAAACAATTCCAAGTGCCCAACAACAGACTAGTAGATTAACAAAATGTGGTATATACGTATGATGGAATATTATACAGCAATAAGAAGAAATGTGTCCTGAACCACATGACAAGATGGATGAGCCTTGAGCACATAATGCTGAGCGAAATAAGCCACAAACAAAAGGATACTGTATGACTCCACTTTTATAACCATGGTTAAGGTAAAATCAGAGGCTTATAATACAGAATATGGGGAACCTAGAGATACACAGAAACTTGAGTGAATAGTTTGCTAACGAGGTTGAACTTAATTGTAAGGGAACAGACAAAAGTGAAGACAGCTCACTAGTGGGTCTACAAGTAATATTACCATATTGAAAGGGAACATGACTGAATGGGGTTGTATAGACTCGTGCATCCCACCAATTAACACTACAAATATAAATAAGTTCTTGCATGAACTACTGTAAAGGTATGAAACTGGTACAAAGAGTGTAAAATTACAGGGTACAGGGGGAAACTGCTATTTCGTGCCATGGGCTATGTTTAACAGGAAAAAAACAACAGTACCACAGGAATACCAAGGGTATATAATGGGGGGAAGAACAAAAGTTAAGGGGAGGTTTGAATTTTCTGTTTGCTGAGGGTGTTTTTATAAGCTATCATTCTCTTGGGAACAATGAAATTATCAAAAATTGAGAGTGCTGATGGACTGTAGACTTTGGACAATATACATCAGGCCTAGCAGATAGAGGTGGCTAAAAGACGCAGTGACTGAGAATTAGATTGGTGAACGATGGTGTAAACTGAACACCATGCTGCTACAAAAAGGAATGAAGTTGTGAGGCGTCCAATGATGTGAACATGTGGTGAGGCAAAATAAGTCAGAAACAAAAGAGTAAATATTGGATGATCTCATTTAGAAAATATTTATAAGAAAACTGGGGATAAGCAAGGCCAAAATGGCGGCTTAGCAATGTGCGCAATTTAGTTCGTCCTCCAGAACAGCTACTAAATAATCGGGAAAAGTACAGAACAGCTCCTGGGGACACGTCAGTGCCCGGACACACAGCGTACCCAGTCTGGATCAGCTGGGCCGGCTGCGAGCCTCCCCAGAACCGTGAACTCCCCAAGGTGCAGCGGCCGGCGCCCCTCCCTCACATTTTGCTTCCCAGAGGGGAAAGGAAAGAGACTTTACCAGCAGCAGGGGCTGAGTCCAACCAAACGCCAATTGTGGAATTAACAAATTTTGACTACTAAAAACAGGCCCCCAGATCAGGTGAACCTGGTCAAAGTGGAGGTTGCTCATTTTTGCCCTGGCGCCAAGGGGGCAGGGCTGAATGCACTGGTATGAATCCGTGGTGGACCCCAGAAAAGCCATGCCCTTTGATCCTCATTCAATATTGTTGGGTGGGAGCATTTTGATTGTTTCCATGAAGATGTGACCCACCCAATTGTGGGTGGTAACTTTTATTAGATGATTTCCATGGAGGTGTGTCTCCAACCACTGAAGGTGGAGTTGCTTGCTGGAATCCTTTGGAAGAGGAAACATTCTGGAGACAGTCCCTTTTTGGTAGAGCCATGTGAAAGCCAGCAGATGCTGCCATGTTCGCCATGTGCCCTTCTAGCTGAGAGAGAAACATTGAATGTCCTTGGCCTTCTTAAACTAAGGTATCTTTTCCTAGATGCCTGAGATTGGACATTTCTATAGACTTATTTTAATTGGGACATTTACTCAGCCTTAGAACTGTAAACTAGCAACTTATTAAATTCCCCTTTTTAAAAGTCACTCTGTTTCTGGTATATTGCATTCCGGCAGCTAGGAAACTAGAACACTGATGGAAAAAGAAACAGGTTTTTGTGGCTGTGTTTCTACAAAGGATTGACTGCCTTTGAATACAGTAGCAGGACTTCTTAGGCTGCAAATGCCCCAGGCATAGGCAGAAACAAGCTCGTTTGAGAGCTTGTCTGGAGCCTTTACCTTCCCCAGGGGAGAGTGGAATCCCTCCCTTAAGGAATTCAGACCCCAGGGCTTGGTAATTTGAAGCAATTAAAACCAGCCTACAACCTCTCCTCTGTCTCCACCGTGCCCCCAGGAGGGAGAATCTCCCAAAGTTTAAGGTACCGCATCATCTTATGCTGGTGGGACCTGCAGGGAGACAAGCATCACATACTGGGCAGGATAAGAAAAACAGAGCCCAGAGACTTCATAGGAAAGTCTTTCAACAGTCTCACCCTCAGGGAAAACCGATGCAGGTGACACTTTCCTCCAGACAGGAGGCCAGTTTGATCTGGGAAAATCCGGCTGGGGTCTATAATACCTAAGTAGGAGCTCCTAAAAGGGGGGGAGGGGGGAGGGGGGGGAGGAGGGAAAGGCACCATACAGGCAGGGCAAGAAACAAGAAAACAAGAACTGAAAAATTCTGCTCTGTTAAACAAAACTAAGCTAGTGGTCCAGAATAAGCTGAACTGCATGTCAAAGAACAGATAGACAACAAAGTTATCCAGCAAGAAAACCCTAGGTAAAAAAAGAAGTGAAAGCAATCTGCAGAATAAGCTATAAGGTAATTAAATGCCTAGATGTCAGCAAAAAATAACAAATCACACTAAGAAAACTGAAGATATGGCACAGTCAAAAGAACAAATCAACAATTCAAATGAGATGCAGGAGTTGAAACAATTAATTCAGAATATACAAACAGACATGGAAAACCTCATCAAAATCCAAATCAATGAGCTGAGGAAGGATATAAAGAAGGCAAGGAACGAACAAAAAGAAGAAATCGAAACTCTGAAAAAACAAATCACAGAACTTACGGGAATGAAAAGCATGGTAGAACAGATGAAAAAAATAATGGAAACCTACAATGGTAGATTTCGAGAGGCAGATAATAGGATTAGTGAACTGGAGGAGGGAACATCTGAAATCCGACAAGAAAAAGAAAATACAGGGAAAAAATGGAAAAGTATGAGCAGGGACTCAGGGAACTGAAGGACAATATGAAGCGCACGAATATACGTGTTCTGGGTGTCCCAGAATGAGAAGAGAAGGGAAAAGGAGGAGAAAAACTTATGGAGGAAATTATCACTGAAAACTTTCCAACTCTTATGAAAGACTTAAAATGACAGATGCAAGAGGGACAGTGTACCCCAAAAGGAATACACTCAAAGAGACGTATTCCAAGACACTTACTAATCAGAATGTCAGATGTCAAAGAGAAAGAGAGAATCTTGGAAGCAGCAAGAGAAAAGCAATCCATCATATACAAGGGAAACCCAATAAAAGTATGTGTAGATTTCTCAGCAGAAACCATGGAGGCAAGAAGACAGTGGGATGATATATTTAAATTACTAAAAGAGAAAAACTGCCAACCAAGAATTCTATATCGAGCAACTGTCCTTCAAAAATGAGGGAGAAATTAAAACATTTTTACACAAAAAATCACTGAGAGAATTTGTGACCAAGAGACCAGCTCTGCAAGAAATACTAAAGGGAGCACTAGAGACAGATACGAAAAGACAGAAGAGAGAAGTGTGGAGAACAGTGTAGAAAGGAAGACTATGAGTAAAGGTAAAAAAAAGGAAAATTAGATATGACGTATAAAATCCAAAAAGCAAAATGTTAGAAGAAAGTACTATCCATGCAGTAATAACACTAAATGTTAATGGATTAAACTCCCCAATCAAAAGATATAGACTGGCAGAATGGTTTAAAAAACAGGACCCATCTATATGCTGTCTACAGGAAACACATCTTAGACCCAAAGATAAACATAGGTTGAAAGTGAAAGGTTGGGAAAAGATATTTCATGCAAATAACAATCAGAAAAGAGCAGGAGTAGCTATACTAATATCCAACAAATTAGACTTCAAATGTAAAACATTAAAAGACACAAAGAAGGATACTATGTATCAATAAAAGGAACAATTCAACACGAAGACATAACAATAATAAATATTTATGAACCGAACCAGAATGCTCCAAAATACATGTGGCAAACAATGAAAACACTGAAAAGAGAAATAGACACATCTACCATAATAGATGGAGACTTCAATTCCACACTCTCATCAATGGACAGAACATCTAGAAAGAGGATCAATAAAGAAATAGAAAATTTGAATAATATAATAAATGAGCTAGACTTAACAGACATTTATAGAACATTACACCCCACAACAGCAGGATATGCCTTTTTCTCAAATGCTCACGGATCATTTTCAGAGATAGACCATATGATGGGTCGCAAAGCAAGTGTCAATAAATTTAAAAAGACTGAAATCATACAAAACACTTTCTCAGATCATAAAGGAATGAAGTTGGAAATCAACAATACGCAGAGTGCCAGAAAATTCACAGATATGTGGAAGCTCAACAACACACTCTTAAACAACCAGTGGGTGAAGGAAGAAATTACAAGAGAAATCAGTAAATATCTCGAGGCAAACGAAAATGAAAACACAACATATCAAAACTTATGGGGGCGGGCCACGGTGGCTCAGCATGCAAGAATGCTCGCCTGCCATGCCAGAGGACCCAGGCTCGATTCCCGGTGCCCGCCCACGTAAAAACAACAACAACAACAACAAAAAACTTATGGGATGCAGCAAAGGCAGTGCTAAGAGGGAAATTTATTGCCCTAAATGCGTATATCAAAAAAGAAGAAAGGGCAAAAATTCAGGAACTAACTGTCCACTTGGAAGAACTAGAGAAAGAACAGCAAACTAACCCCAAAGCAAGCAAAAGGAAAGAAGTAACAAAGATTAGAACAGAAATAAACGAAATTGAAATTGAAAACAACTGAGAAAATCAATAAAACCAGAAGTTGGTTCTATGAGAAAATCAATAAGATTGATGGGCCCTTAGCAAGATTGACAAAAAGAAGAAGAGAGAGGACACAAATAAATAAGATCAGAAATGCAAGAGGAGACATAACCACTGACCCCACAGAAATAAAGGAGGTAATAACAGGATACTATGAACAACTTTATGCTAATAAATACAACAATGTAGGTGAAATGGACAACTTCCTAGAAAGGCATGAACAACCAACTTTGACTCAAGAAGAAATAGACGACCTCAATAAACCAATCACAAGTAAAGAAATTGAATCAGTCATTAAGAAGCTTCACAAAAAGAAAAGTCCAGGACCAGATGGTTTCACATGTGACTTCTACCAAACATTCCAGAAAGAATTAGTACCAATCCTACTCAAACTCTTCAAAAAAATTGAAGTGGAGGGAAAGCTACCTAATTCATTCGATA
The DNA here is from genome assembly GCA_004026745.1 of Myrmecophaga tridactyla. Classification (NCBI taxonomy): domain Eukaryota; kingdom Metazoa; phylum Chordata; class Mammalia; order Pilosa; family Myrmecophagidae; genus Myrmecophaga; species Myrmecophaga tridactyla. The sequence goes on along the minus strand of PVIY010011220.1, from coordinate 19,246 downwards.
AAGCCAACATCACCCTCATACCAAAACCAGGCAAAGATATTACAAAAAAGGAAAATTACAGACCAATCTCTCTAATGAATATAGATGCAAAAATCCCCAACAAAATTCTAGCAAATCGAATCCAGCAACACATTAAAAGAATTATACACCATGACCAAGTAGGATTCATTCCAGGTATGCAAGGATGGTTCAACATAAGAAAATCAATTAATGTAATACACCATATCAACAAATCAAAGCAGAAATATCACATGATCATCTCGATTGATGCAGAGAAGGCATCGGACAAAATTCAACATCCTTTCCTGTTGAAAACACTTCAAAGGATAGGGATCCAAGGGAACTTCCTTAAAATGATAAAGGAAATATATGAAAAGCCCACAGCTAATATCATCCTCAATGGGGAAAAACTGAAAACTTTCCCCCTAAGATCAGGAACAAGACAAGGATATCCACTATCACCACTGTTATTCAACATCGTGTTGGAAGTTCTAGCCAGAGCAATTGGACGAGAAAAAAAAAAATACAAGGCATCAAAATTGGAAAGGAAGAAATAAAACTCTCACTGTTTGCAGATGATATGATACTATATGTCGAAAACCCTGAAAAATCCACAGCAAAACTACTAGAGCTAATAAACGAGTACAGCAAAGTGGCAGGTTACAAGATCAACACTCAAAAATCTGTAGTGTTTCTATACACTAGTAATGAACAATCTGAGGAGGAAATCAAGAAACGAATTCCATTTACAACTGCAACCAAAAGAATAAAATATTTAGGAATAAATTTAACTAAAGAGACAAAAGACCTACGCAAAGAAACCTACAAGAAATTGTTAAAAGAAATCACAGAAGATCTAAATAGATGGAAGGACATACCGTGTTCATGGGAAGACTAGATATAGTTAAGATGTCAATTCTACCGAGATTGATTTACAGATTCAACGCAATACGAATCAAAATCCCAACAACTTACTTTTCAGAAATAGAAAAACCAATAAACAAATTTATCTGGAAGGGCAGGGTACCCCGAATTTCTAAAAGTATCCTGAGGAAAAAAAACGAAGCTGGAGGTCTCACGCTGACTGACTTTAAGGCATATTATGAAGCTACAATGGTCAAAACAGCATAGTACTGGCATAAAGATAGATATATTGACCCATGGAATAGAATAGAGTGTTCAGATATAGACCCTCTCATCTATGGAGAACTGATCTTTGATAAGGCAGTCAAGCCAACTCACCTGGGACAGAACAGTCTCTTCAATAAATGGTGCCTAGAGAACTGGATACCCATATGCAAAAGAAAGAAAGAGGACCCATATCTCACACCGTATACAAAAGTTAACTCAAAATGGATCAAAGATCTAAACACTAAGTCTAAGACCATAAAACAGTTAGGGGAAAATGTAATAAATGTAATAAATCTTATAATTAGAGGTGGTTTTATAGACCTTACACCCAAAGCAAAAGCACTGAAGAAAGAAAGAAAGAAATGGAAACTCCTCAAAATTAAACACTTCTGCGCATCAAAGAACTTCAGTAAAAAGACAGCCTACACAATGGGAGACAATATTTGAAAATGACATATCAGATAAAGGTCTAGTATCCAGAATTTATAAAGAGATTGTTCAACTCAACAACAAAAAGACAGCCAATCCAATTACAAAATGGGAAAAAGACTTGAACAGACACTTCTAAGAAGAGGAACTACAAATGGCCAAAAGGCACATGAAGAGATGCTCAACTTCCCTGGCCATTAGAGAAATGCAAATCAAAACCACAATGAGATATCATCTCACACCCACCAGAAAGGCCATTATCAACAAAACAAAAAAAGACAAGTGCTGGAGGGGATGTGGAGAAAGAGGCACACTGATCCACTGTTGGTGGGAATGTCAAATGGTGCAACCACTGTGGAATGCAGTTTGGGGGTTCCTCAAAAAGCTGAATATAGAATTGCCATATGACCCGGCAACAGCATTGCTAGGTATCTACTCAAAGGACATAAGGGCAAAGACACAAACGGACATTTGCACACCAGTGTTTACAGCAGCATTATTTACAATTGCAAAGAGAAGGAAACAGCCAAAATGTCCATCAACAGACGAGTGGCTAAACAAACTGTGGTATATACATACGATGGAATATTATGCAGAAGTAAGACAGAACAAAGTTATGAAGTATGTAACAACATGGATGGACTTTGAGAACATTATGCTGAGTGAGACTAGCCAAAAACAAAAGGGCAAATACTGTATGGTCTCACTGATATGAACTGACATTACTGAATAAACTGGGAATATTTCATTGGTAACAGAGACCGTCAGGAGATAGAAATAGGGTAAGAAATTGAGTAATTGGAGCTGAAGGGATACAGATTGTGCAACAGGACTGAATACAAAAACTCAGAAACAGACAGCACAATACTACCTAACTGTAATACAATTTTGTTAAAACACTGAATGAAGCTGCATGTGAGAATGATAGAGGGAGGAGGGCTGGGGGCATAAATGAAATCAGAACAAAAGATAGATGTTAAAGATTGAGATGGTGTAATCTAGGAACGCCTAGAGTGTATAATCATAGTGACTAAATGTACAAATCTTAAAAATGTTTTTGCATGAGGAAGAACAAAGGAATGTCATTACTGGAGGGTACTGAAAATAGATGGTAATTAATATTTTAAAATTTCAACTTATGTGTGAGACTAAAGCAAAAAATGTTTATTTGGTACAAAATTTATATTTTGACTAGTGCATTTCCTAATATAACTTATGTAGATAGTCTGATTGAACACCATACTTGGAATCTCAGGTAGGACATGAAATTTTGTTGGTTTGCCCAGAGTGATGCCCTGATAAATCCCAGAGTGATTCGATCAGTTGAGTGGAAAAGTATTTGCAAAGCCCCCTTTGGGGAATGGTAAGAACAGGGAGAAACTCAACTTCCCCAAGTTGAATTCCTGATATTCTCACAAGCAGTGTGGACAACCAAAGCTATAGGCTGAGCCCCCAGTCTTGGGGTTTGTTCATATAAAACTTAACCCCACAAAGGATAAGTCAAGTCTATTTAAAATTTAGGCCTAAGAGTCACCCCCAAGAGAGCCTCTTTTGTTGCTCAGATGTGGCCTCTCTCTCCAGCCAACACAACAAGCAATCTCACCACCCTCCCCCTGTCTACATGGGACATGACTCCCAGGGGTGTGGACCTTCCTGGCAATGTGGGACAGAAATCCTAGAAGGAGCTGAGACCCAGCATCAAGGGATTGAGAAAAAACCTAGAATGAGCTGAAACTCAGCATCAAGGGATTGTGAAAACCTTCTCAACCAAAAGGGGGACGAGTGAAATGAGACAAAGTATCAATGGCTGAGAGATTCCAAACAGAGTCAAGAGATTATCCTGGAGATTATTCTTACGTATTGAGTAGATGTCACCTTGTTATTCAAGATGTAATGGAGAGGCTCGAGGGAACTGCCTGAAAATGGAGAGCTGTGTTCCAGTAGCCATGTTTCTTGATGATGACTGATAATGATATAGCTTTCACAACGTGACTGTGTGATTGTGAAAACCTTGTGTCAGATGCTCCTTTTATCTACCTTGTCAACAGACGAGCAGAACATATGGAATAAAAATAAATAATGGGGGAACAAATGTTAAAATAAATTTGGTTTGAAATGCTAGTGATCAATGAACGAGAGGGTAAGGGGTATGGTATATATAATCTTTTTTTTTTCTGTTTTCATTTTATTTCTTTTTCTGCTGTCTTTTTCTTTTTCTGAATTGATGCAAATGTCCTAAAAAATTATGAATATGCAACTAAGTGATATTGTGAATTACTGATTATGTATGTAGAATGGAATGATCACATATTAATGTTTTAGTTCATTTGTTAAACTTTTAATTAATAAATAAAGTTTTTTAAAAAAGAGTTAAGAGGAGGTTTATATTTCCCATTTGGCAAGGGTGTGTTTATTGGTTTTCTGTCTCCTGGGAACAATGAAATTATCTAAAATTGAAAATGCTGAAGGGCTTGGATTTTCAGCCCTCTGTATGATGCCCGATGAGTGCAGGTGGCTGTAGGATGCACTGACGGAGAAATAGATTGGCGAACTATGGTATACACTTATGAAGGAAGGTTGTGTTGCTACAAAAAGGAACAATGTCGTGAGGCATGCAACAATGTGAATGAACATGTGGGACATTTGGTGAGACAAAAGAAGGCAGAAACAAAAGAACAAGAATGGTACAGTCACCTTTAGAAAATGCTTGTAAGAAAACAGGGACCTAGACTGTAAGCTTTTAGAGCAGACACATTAAGTCTGGAGTGGTGATTATTATTTCTGGATTTTGAGAGGCTGTTTATATATACAATCTGATATTTAGAGATAAGAACACTAAACCAAACACGTTGGGATTAAAGAAATTAAGAACACAGGAGTAAAGAAGACAGTGTCTATATTTTAGAACCACACATACTCTTTGAGACCAATGGAAGAAAGCTTTATTTGATCTGGAACTGAAATTTTCTGTAGTGCATAATATAATTCAACCTATCTGTATAGCTCATTTGGAACAACTGAAACACAGGAAGCACAGAATAAGAAAGAGGTCCTTTAATTCTGTATAGATTATTGCAATACCTGGAAATATCCTAGAATATATTAGAATATATTATCTGCTTAATATATTAAGCACATAATCAAAAAGTATCGGCAAAGTCCCCTGAGGGAGGGGAGAAAGACTATGGAACTATTAAACCCTACCATCAGGGAATCCCCTGATATTGTGTCAAACCTTTGGGATACCCAAATCAATAGGCCAAGCCCTTGATCATGAGGCTTATTCTTGTGAAGCTTATGTAGGTAGCAGAGAAGCTTAACCTACCTATAGGCATGCCTAAGAGTTACTTCTGGAGGACCTCTGTTGTCGCTCAGACGTGGCCTCAGTTTCTCAAAGCCCAATTGTGCAAGTGGTACATGTAGGTACATGGATGTCATGTACCTATGGGGTACATGACATTCAAGGGCGAAAGTCTCCCTGGCGATGTGGGAGAGGATTTTCAGGGATGAATCCAGACCTGGCACTGTGGGATCAACAATTCCATCCTTACCAAATGGAGGAAAAGCAGTGTAATTAATAAAGATTCAGTGGCATAGAGAGTTCAAATAGAGCTGAGAGGCTACTCTGGAGGTTGCTCTTACGCTACATACCCTTATATACCTAGGGCATTATATAAGATTCTACAAAGGTTCCATGCACTAGGGTATCTCTCTAAAACCTACAACCTTGCTACCTACCTATCATAACTGCCAACCCCCAACCAGGACCATTCCAGCCAATCCTAAAGAACACCTAGGGCAATATATAAGATCCCACAAGGGTTCTAGGCACTAGAGTAACCTGCCAGAAACCTACAACCTCCAGATGGGTCCCTGGTCCAGATAAGTCCTGAAACCCAGCCCAGCCTTTCCAGAACATCATACAGTTCCATCTCCCTACCCCATATTAGTGACACACCATTTCAATACCAAAAATTTAGAATCGCCATAGCCCAAACAACCCCAAAGAGAGGTATGGAAAGATCAAAGGTGATAGTGGAATTATACATAGAAGATAGGACTTAACAAATGAACACAAATGCTGAATCATTAATTGATACACTTTTAGTCTCCAGTATTTTAGAGCAGCTAGAAGTAAAAACCTAAAATTGTGAAACTGTAACCCATGTCAAACTCTGAAATATGTTCTACAACTAATTGTTGTGCTGTGCTTTGAAATTTATAGCTTTTTTTTGTACATGTGTTATTGTTCACAAAAAAAAAAAAAGGAAAAAAAAGACGATGGTGATGATAAAGTATTTAAGCACTCTAGCCTCCTACATTCTGGAGCAGCTAGAAGGAAAAATGTGAGATGATCACGTTGTAGCCCATGACAAACTCTGGGATCTATCCCGTAATCACTTTTTGAGGAGTGCTTTGAAAACTATTGCTTTTTAATTCCTTTGCTTTGTACATATGTTATATTGTACAATAAAAAAGTTAAAGTAAATAAATAATTTAAAAAGTACTAACAGAGTCCCCTGAGGAATGGGAGAAAATTTATGGAATTATCAAACCTTACCATCAGGAATCGCTTCTCGGCCTTTTGGCTAAGATCAAGTGTAGTATCTGTTCTTATCAGTTTAATATCTGATACGTCCTCTATCCGAGGACAATATAGTAAATGGATTTTTGGAATTAGGAGATGGAATAGGAGCTTGCTCCGTCCACTCCACACATCGACCTGGTATTGCAGTACTTCCAGGAACGGTGCACCCCTCCTCGGGGGAATAAAAAAATGTATGAAAAGTTAAAAAAAAAAAAAAAAAAACTTTACCATCAGGGAAACTCTGTATACTCTCCCCAACATTAGGGACACCCAAATCAATAAGCCAAGCTCTTAATCTTGAGTCTTGCTCTTGTAGAAGCTTATGTATGTAGTGGAAAACTTATCCTATGCAGAGCTATACCTATACCCCCTCTGGGGGCCCTCTTTTGTTAGAGATATGGCCTTTCTTTCAAAACCATTGCCCTCACCACCACCCCCACATGGGACATGACATTCAGGGATGAAAGTCTCCTTGGTGGCATGGGAGATGTCCCCCAGGGATGAGCCTGGCTCTGGAACCATGAAATCAACAATGCCATCCTGACCAAAGTGGGGAGGGGAAACGAAATGTAACAAATAAGGTATCAGTGGCTGAGAGAGTTCAAATAGAGTCAAAAGGCTACTCTGAAGGTCATTCTTATACACGCTTCAGTTAGACAGTGCTACCTATCATAATTTGCCAAAACCCAATGAAAAACATCCCTGCCAATCTTAAAGAATACCTAGGACATTATATAAGATTCTACAAAGGTTCCATGCACTAGGGTATCTCTCTAAAACCTACAACCTCCAGATGGGTCCCTGGACGAGGTAAGTCCTGAAATGCAGAGAGGCCAGCCCTTCCAGAATATAAACTAGCTCCATGCCCCTATCCAATATTATCATAGTCCCTTCCAACATGAAAAAGCTAGAATGGGCATAGCCCAAACACCCCTAAAGAGTGGGAGAAAGATCAAAGGTGATGGTGGAGTTATACAGAGAAGGTCAAGTTTAACAGATGAACATGAGCGCTGAATCATTATATTAATATTTCTGTTGCTCTCCACTGTCTTTGGAAAAGTTAGAAGAAAAAACAAAAAACCATTGAACTGTAACCCATACCAAACTTTAAAATCTGTTCTATAACTACTTGTTAAAATGTGCTTGGAAATTTATTGCTTTTTTTGTATATATGTTATTATTTCACAATAAAAAAAAAAAATGAATCACTGTGGTCCCAGATTAGTAGTAACCCCTGGTGCTGGGTATAAGCAAATGGAAAATCCTCTCCAGAGAAAGATACCGCCTTTCTAGACCTCAAATTATTTCTACAAATAAGTTTTAAGATAAATGATCAACACACACATATAGTATGTTCAGAAGGAAATAAGATACCATGAATGAGAACTAGTAGAGATGAAACAGAAACAGAACCACAAAACTGTAGAAGTCATATCAGAAGTCTATAAACTATTTAAAAAGACTATAAAAATGTCAACAGTGAACAGAAACTACAAAAATTGACACAGAAGTTCAAAAAGAGAACCAAAGATAACGATATAGCTTTCACAATGTGACTGTGTGACTGTGAAAACCTTGTGTCTGATGCTCCTTTTATCTACCTTGTCAACAAACAAGTAGAACATATGGAATAAAAATAAATAATAGGGGGAACAAATGTTAAAATAAATTTAGTTTGAAATGCTAGTGATCAATGAAAGCGAGGGGTAAGCGGTATGGTAGCTATAATCTTTTTTTTCTGTTTTCGTTTTATTTCTTTTTCTATTGTCTTTTTATTTCTTTTTCTGAATTGATACAAATGTTCTAAGAAATGATAAATATGCAACTAAGTGATGATATTGTGAATTACTGATTATATACGTTAATGTATTATTTCGTTTGTTAAATTTTTTTTAATTAATAAATAAATTATAAAAAAGAGAAATTCTAGAATGGAAAAAAAATGTTTTTAACTATACAGAAAGTAGCAAGAAGATGCAAAAAGACAAAAATTACTAAAGCAGGTCAAGAGACACTGAGGTTTCAAGAGGGTCTGACACATGCAATTAGAGTCGCAGAAAGAGAGGAGAGAGAGAAGCCAGTAGAAATACTATTTGAAGACACAAGGGCTAAAAATATTTTTGAACTGATGTGAGACACCAATGTACATATTTTTAAAAACCAACAAATCACAAGTAGGTCTAACAAAAAAAAATTTACCCTTAGATAAGCAAAATAAAACTGCCAAAAAAGATTACCTTTAAAGCAGCAGTAAGAAAGACAAACAGCTTCTCAACAGCAGCAATGGAAGCGAAAAAGACATTACAATGATTCCTTCAAAGTGCTGGAGGGGTGGGGGGAGGTAAACAAGAAAAGAAGCAAGAAAGACAGAGGGAAGGTATGTAAGTGGGTAAGAAGGCAAGCAAGTGGGAAGGTACGAATGCAGGGAGAAGAAAAAGAGGTAGGGAAAATACTGAGTTCTACATCTAGGGAAAACATTCTTCAAAAATGAAGATAAAATAAAGACATTTTCAGACAAAAAAGAATAATTTGAAACCAGGATATCTACTCTTAAGGAAACCTTTTTTGACTTTTTGGTCTTGAAACAGATTCAGATCTTCAAAAGAAATAGCAAAATTTGTACAGAGTTCCCATACACCCTTCATCCATATTTCCAAATGTTAGTATCTTATAGAATCACCATAAAATTGTGATAACAAGCAAATTAAACCAATATTATGCTATTAACTAATCTATAAATCTTAATCAGATTTCATTAATTCTGTCAGTAAATTTCTTCTTCTGTTCCATGCTCCCACACAACATACAGGTGACGTTTCCTTTGTCTCCTCCAATCAGGAATAGCTTCAAGGTCATTCTGTCTTTCATGCCCTTGACACTTCTGAAGAGTATTAGCTAGTTATTTTGTAGTGCCTCTCAATTTGAGTTTGTTTCCCCAGGATGAAATTCAGGTTATACATTTTTGACAAGTATACTACAGAAATGAATACCTACCTTCCCAGTGATATCAAGAGGACATACTGTTAATATGTCCTATTAGTGGTGATGTTAATTTTGATTATTTGGTGAAAATAATGTCTGCGAGGTTTCTTCATTGCAAAGTTACTAACATTTCCACTATAATTTAGAAGGCTCTTGTGGGGAGACACTTTAGACTATGTAAATATCCTGCATCTCATCATACTTTAGCCAACTAATTTTACTATCTGATGATTCTCATATGCAACAATTACTACTGTGGTGTTTGTCAAATGTCAATTTTCTACTTCCATCATTCTACATTTATGAGTTAGTATGCTATTTAAGGAAAAGTTTTCCTTTCTCCTCCATTTCTTTATTCAATTATTCATTTATATAGGTATAAAATCATGGATATTTATTCTAACTAATCCATAACTGTGAGATTTCTCATTTATTTGGCTCAAATTATACTACATCTGGCCATTGAGAACTACCTTCAAGTTGGGTCTTGTAACTTTTGAATAGACTCCATGATTGTTAAATTTTGTATGTCGACTTGGTTAGGCTATAGTTCTCTGCCATTCAATCAAACAATAATCTAGGTGTTGCTGTAAAGATATTTTGTAGATGTGGTTAACAATCTCAATCAACTTCAGGTAAAAGAAATTATTCCAGATAATGTATGCGGGCCTCACTGAATCAACTGTAAGACCTTAAAATCAAAATCCAGAGTTCTCTGATAAAGAAGTTCTGCCTCAAGACTGCATCATTCTGGGACTACAGCAGGGGAGTGGCAAGCCTCCCGTGGGAGGAAGCAGAAGTCCTGGGTAGGGCACCAGCAGGGCAGGCAAGTTCCAAGCTCCCTCCTCATGGCTGGGACAGGCCCCGGGGTGGGGCAGGGCAGGGGGGGCCTGCGGTGGAGGGGAAAATGAGCACCCTCCTAGAGCAGAAGGAACAGCAGGAGAGGCTGTGGGATGCCACGGCCTTGGGGAACATTCAGGAGGTGCAGAAACTAGTGGAGAACAGGGTGGATGTGAATTCCCAAAATGAGGTCAATGGCAGGACCGTCTACACTGGGCATATAGACGTAATCATAGTCAAGTTGTCTGTTACCTGTTAAAATCAGCTGACAAAGAGATTCTTACCACAAAGGGAGAAATGCCAGTCCAGTTGGCATCAAGGAAAGAAATCAGAAAGATTATGGGAGTGGAAGATAACGATGATGACAACACCCTCCCCCAGCTGAAGAAGGAGTCAGAACTGCCCTTTGTTTCCAACTATTTGGCCAATGCAGTCTTCCCTTTTATACACACCCCTGCAGTAGGAGATTCAGCTCGGATACAGAATAGGGGCCCCTCCACCACTCTTGCATCACCCCCTGCAGATGGCTCATCCCCACTGCTCCCCCATGGGGAACCTCTCCTGCTAGGGGCCTTTCCACAGGACCACAACTCCTCTGCTCTGTTCAGAATGGTGACGTGTCTGCCCTCTCCGCCATACTCGGAACACCAGAAAGCACAGCCACCAGTCAATGAGGGCTGCTCCCTCTTTCCTTCTGTCCCATCCAAGCCACCAAGTGTCTCTGGAACCTCAAAATGGGACATATGCAGGACTTGTGCAAGCATTTCAGCCATTATTCTTCACCAGAACATTTCCGTTTAATATGCAAGAGCTGGTCCTCAAGGTGAGGATGCAGAACCCATCACTTAGAGAAAATGATTTCATGGAAACGGAACTGGAGCTCACCTACCAAGAATTGCTGAGAGTGAGCTGCTGTGAGCTGGGCATTAATCCAGATCAAGCAGAAAAGATCAGAAAGTTACCCAATACTCTGTTAAGAAAGGACAAAGATGTTGCTCGACTCCAAAATTTCCAAAAGCTGGAGCTGGTTCTAATGATAAGTGAAAATAATTTTCTCTTCAGAAATGCTACATCCACACTGACTGAAAGGCCTTGCTGTAACAGGAGAGCTTCCAAACTGACATACTAATGCAGCAGGACTTTTATCACTGAGTACTGTGGCAGTACATGCCACCTTCGGACCAAGGACAAGCCACTGGTCTAGGTCAAGTGTAGTTTACATTTCTGCCTTGGATGCCTAGGAAAGCCCATGGTGTCACTGTGTAGTACATATAACACTGTCTGCCAAGGTAGGAAGCCCCCGACCCCCAAGCAGTGGTCCCACTCTTCCAAGCCTTTTGGTGCACAATAAACTCATCGCTTGAGGCTCTGAGCAGCTGAGAAGTGTTCTGGAGAGGCAGAGGCCGAAGACTTTATATCTAGTGTATTTTATGTGTCAGATATAAGAGAGTCGTCGAAGCTGGAGACGAGAGAGAGCAGAGCCTGTTTCTAGCCACTCCTGTCAACAGTGCACCGGATAGGCTGGGATGCACTTTCCTTGGTGTTGCATGTCCACAACTCTCCTGAAATGTGAACGAATAACAAGGAGAAAAACTGAGGAAAGTACAGGTACTGGACAAATGAATTTTAGTGTGACTAGTAGCTGTGAGGTTTCATATAACATATTTATAAATGTTACTCAGGTTAAAAGTACTTAAGAATACAGATACCTAATTGTAAATACACTGTTAGCCAAAAGAGCATCCCCTTCCCCATTTACGTTTGTAAACACTTGCTTCTCTGTCTCTGGTCTGCGAGTCATCTCTGCGTTAACTCTACTTCCTGGTCACTAGAGGGCTCTCTGAAGCTTTGTAAAAGAGCAATTGCTTTTTTTTCTTCTTACTTTCAAGCAATTCCTGTCATCCACATGTTTAATTGCACCATCTGAGAAGGGCACAAACATTGCCGATCCATGTTCTCCACTTTCATTTTCCACTAAAAGTGAAAAGCAGTTTTTGAGACAGAATTTGTTGTTATTTTAAAGGTTATTGTGGGAAACTGAGCTAGAAGATTGAACATCTTTATTTTTGTATCAAAGATATAGGCTATTTTGAAATTATTAGGATTTTTTACACATCTCTGGAATCTGTTACTTTTGTAAACTAATCATTTGCTCTTAACGATCCCAACCACTAATCTACTTAACAAAGTCAACCAAGGGTCTACTAGACTTTGTTCTGAAGTAAATGGGAAACAAACAAACCCTGATTAAACTCTTGATTTGAGCATGGCATAATTTTTTAAAGAACGCATTAAGGATTTTTTTCCTTTTCTTCAGTATCATGAATGTTAAAATAAAAGACACTGTCTTGTTGAAACAAATGGCTTAACTTTAGAAATAAGAACTAGCATACATAGAAACAGGAGAGCAGGGGTTTGAAGCCAACTGTTGAAGAGATCCCTGCTGTCTTAAGAAGATTTTTTCCCCCATAGCACCTGTGGTTTCCAAAGAAACTTAACTCCTAACTGTGTTAATTTTATTGGGACACTACAATTGAGTGAAAACATGTGGAAGATGTCGATGGAAGAGGATACTGTGCTAAGATAACGGCCTCCTGCTGAAGCCTAAATGCTAAAAAGAGGCTGAGGTGTTTTTTCCAAGGCCAACTTCATGGATTGCTCGTTTAGTGACTTAACCGTATTCTACCGATTATTGATGCTGACTTATTCACCCTCCTGAGGAAGGTTTGCATAGCAGAGTGAAGGTTACTTAGTACCCCTTTTCCTGAAGTGCTTTAAGGAAGAAAACTTCTCTGTGTTTCAAATGATCAGAAGTCAGTTTATCTCAATAAACTAACCCCTTTTTGATCTTTGCTTTGAAAAAACTTAACACCTTACTGGTACAATTAAGGCTGGTTCTACCCTGGAGGAAATAAGTTCAGTATTAATTCACATCTAAATTACTGGGACTGAAACTCTCCCAGCCATCCAGATCAATGAGATACTCTCAGCAACAGTGGAGGCCCCTGGCTGGGAGCTGGCCTACAGAGGAGAAGCCACATCCAACCAGGGCATTGCCCAGGCTTGGAAGCAGGCAAGCAAGGTTTAGGTATCTCAGGTGAGAGGTGGGCCGGATGTGGCCCTGCCTTCCACTGGTCTCTCTCCTCTGTTACAAGGCCTTTGTTGACTAACTCCTGCAGATGCAACAGGGTAACACTGTACAGTTGCTGGTAGGTGAGTTTAAAGTCTTAATCCATGCATTCAGAGAAATATTTTTATATGCTTTGAGTAATTTATAACTAGGATTTTTTTTTATCTTTGTTAACTGTGAATTCATCCCTCCTCCTCCACTGTACATTTACAGCATGTGTTCACACTGTGTGTAAACATTCACTGAAGATTTTTTTCTTTATGCATTGCTGACTGGTCAAACATAGCAAGTATTATTAAAATTAAATATTAACTGAAAAAAAAAAAGGCTGTATCATTAACACTTGCCTGAGAGTTGAGCCTGCCAGCCTGTTCCACAAATTTCAGTCTTACCAGAAGTCACATGACATGCACCAATTCCTCAAAATAAATCTCTTTCTAAGGGGGAAATTCAACTTCCCCAAGTTGAATTCTTGATACTCTCACAAGCAGTGCAGACAACCAAAGCTATAGGCTGAGCCCCCAATCTTGGGGTTTGTTCATATGAAACTTAACCCCACAAAGGATAGGTCAAGCCTACTTAAAATCAGGCCTAAGTGTCATCTCCAACCTCTTTTGTTGTTCAGATGTGGCCTTTCTCTCCAGCCAACACAACAAACAAACTCACAGCCCTCCCCCTGTCTACGTGGAACATGACTCCCAGGGGTGTGGACCTTCCTGGCAACGTGGGACAGAAATCCTAGAATGAGCTGAGACCCAGTATCAAGGGATTGAGAAAACCTTCTCGACCAAAAGGGGAAGAGCGAAAGGAGACAAAGTGTCAACGGCTGAGATTCCAAACAGAGCCGAGAGGTTATCCTGGAGGTTATTCTTATGCATTAAACAGATATCACCTTGTTAGTCAAGAAGTAATGGAGAGGCTGGAGGGAACTGCCTGAAAATGCAGAGCTGTGTTCCAGTAGCCATGTTTCTTGAAGATGATTGTATAATGATATAGTTTTCACAATGTGACTGTGTGATTGTGAAAACCTTGTGTCTAATGCTCCTTTTATCTACCTTGTCAATAGACAAATAGAACACGTGGAATAAAAATAAATAATAGGGGGAACAAATGTTAAAATAAACTTAGATTGAAATGCTAGTGACCAAAAAATGAAAGGGAGGAGTAAGGGGTATGGTATGTATGAATTTTTTCTGTTTTCTTTTTATTTCTTTTTCTGAATTCATGCAAACGTTCTAAGAAATGATTATGATGATGAATATATGCAACTATGTGATGATATTGTGAGTTACTCATTATATATATAGAATGGAATGATCATATGTTAAGAATGTTTGTGTTTCTTTCTTGTCATATTTTTTTAAATTTAAAAATTAATTAAAACAATAAAATAAAATAAAAATAAATCTCTTTCTATATTACACAGATACATGTATTCTATAAGCCTCTTTAACTTAACAGATAGGTGTGGCAAGGATGAGTGATACCAGAGATGTATGAAAGAAAAGTACATTAGTACTTACAGGTTCTAGAAGAGAGGAGCGGCAGACCTCACAGATTCACAAGGGAAAACATGACATGAACGTAGGCTCAACTAAGCAGGTGGGGACAAAAGGTTACAGTGGACCTAGGGACTGTGTCTTTATAGGGGTGAAGCTGTAGCCATTGGTCAAGTAAGAGTGGGAACTGAAGAGTTTGTACTTGACTTTTGCAGAGGCAATGAACCCAAGGTAGGATGTGGGAAAAGAAGGAGACGCTGTTTTTCACTGAGGGATCTAACGATAGGGTCTATGATGCTTAGGCATTATGACAATACAAAAGTCCCTTATGTTAACTACTGACTGTGGAACACACAGAGGCAGAACAAAAGTATAAAAACCCCTATTTTTATATTAATTCTCTCTATATACATAACCTACTGGCTCTCTCTCTGAAGAACACTGATTGATAGAAGCCCCAATATTTTTTAAACAATTCCACTTAAGGAAATTCTAAATAACATACTTCAAACAAAAGAAATGATTCTGGATGAAAGGTCAGAGATATAAAGAAGAAAAAAAGAAACTGGCAAATCTAAATGAGCACTGGTATAAAACCACAAAAGTAGTATCTTCTGAGATCTTAAAATATTCTTAAATAATTTTAATAATAAAAAGTTGAGTAGGGCGGGCCACGGTGGCTCAGCAGGCAAGAATGCTCGCCTGCCATGCCAGAGGACCCGGGTTCGATTCCCGGTGCCTGCCCAAGTAAAAAAAAAAACTGAGTAATAAGTTTACAGTAAAATATAAAATTAAAATACATACACAATATAAAGAGGAAAGGAGTGTAAATAGAGTGAAAGTATTTTATAAAGAGTTCAGGAGGAGGATGATCAGGTTAAATACTATTTTTGAGAAGTTAAGAATACATAGGCTGTGCAGCCTGGGAGTTCCAGGGACAGGAAGTCATGCTCATTTCACAGCACACTAGCTAGCATGTGTCTGTAGGTTATGCTCATTTGAGACTTCTCTGCTGCAAATCACCCGGTATTACTAAGTGTCCACTAGCCTAAGTGTCCACAAGAGCCAGGGTTTGCTGCCTGATTTCTTGCCATGGAGAACTAAGCAGAGACAAGTACAACCAACAGTCGCACCAAAAGCACCATCAAAGAAGGAAAAGAAGAAAGGCTCTGAAAAGACAGATGAGTATCTCTTGGCCAGTATTAAAAGTGATGATATGAAATACAAGGCAAAGCTAACTGCTATCGATGATATGACAGATGCAAGAGGAGATAAAATGAGGCAAGATTCCATAGTGAAACTAAAGGGAATGGCATCAGCTGCTCGGTCTCAAGGACAACACAAACAAAAAGCTCTGGGTCAACATTCAGCTCTCTGGGGTAAAATTAACTGATAAGAAACCTGTGGTAATAGAACATTAACATCCTATAAATAAAATTTCTTTCATTGCCTGTGATGTGACAGACTCTGAGCATTTGGTTATGATTGTGGAGGAGAAGGCCAGCACCAGTTTTCTGCCATAAAAACAGGGCAACAGGACAAGCCACTTGTTGCTGATGTTAAAGATCTTTTTCAAATTATCTCAATGTAAAGAAAAAGGAGGAAGAAAAGAAAAAGTCTGAAGAAGCCAACAAAGCTGTAGAAATGGCAGTGAAAGTCTTCTGACTCTTATGACCAAGCTAATAAATTAAAACTGGGTATTGACCAGATGGATTTGTTTGGGGATATGTCTATACATCCTGACCTAAGTAGCTTAACATCTTCAGCCAATGACTTGCTTCCATCAGACCTCTATGCTCCTCCCATCTCAGAATCTCCAGGCCAGATGTCACCTACAGGACAACCCATAACCCAACAGACCAACCCTCTGGATCGCTTCAAAACAAGTGTTTCTGTCCCAGCAGGCCCCTTACGGGGTCTAGGTGATGTACCAGTTACACACCCTCAGGCAGCACCATGAAACCCCCTACCACCTTTAGTCTTCAATCAGTCCCCTTCAATGGTTCCAGGAACTATGGTGGGTGGTCAACTTTCAGGATTTAGGCAGCTGCTCACTTTTGGCACAAGTCCAGCTTTTCCAGGTTGGAACCAGCCTTCATCCTTTGCAGCCTCAGCTTCCCCTCCAACCCCTGATGTTTGGGGCCCTTCAGCATCTGTGGCAGCTAATCTTTGGCCATCAATAACCTCCTTGGGTAATCCTTTTCAGAGCAGTATTTTTCCAGCTAGCCCCTGCAATGTCAGCCCATCCTCTCCTATGCTACCCTCTCTTCCAATTGCTCACCTCCCAGAACTGCTGCTGCACAGGACTGCCTAAGCCCCACTGGGGGATAAGGAATTTAAGGAAGTGAAAGAAATGTTTAAGGACTTGCAACTGAGCAGCCTCCCTGTTATACCTGCAAGGAAGTGACAGCAGACTTCCTCTGGGACTTCCAGTGCCTTCTCTAGTCATTTTCGCAACAAAATTGGAATTCCCCAAGATAATGCAGACCATGATGACTCTGAAGCTAATCAACTGTTGACCAAAATCAATGAACCACCAAAGCCAGCTTCCAGACAACCTGACCTGCCAATTACCAAACCTGCTGACACTTCACTGAACCCTTTCTCTAAAGGTTCTTTCAGTTCATCACTACATGTCCCTGTGGCTCCTCAACTCACAACTCCTGATATATATAGGAATTTTTTGGAAATCCATCAGTATAACTTCTGAACTTGGAATGCTGACGATCCAGAGGAAAAAAAGGTTGGCTTTTTTAGCAGTCAAGGACGAAGCTAATAGCCAGATGTGTCCTGACTTCTGCCCTTGTTCCAACTTTTACATATTATCTCTTGCCCTATTCCTTGCTGCCTCTTCCACTTGTAAAATGCCTTTCACTTTGTCTGTGTTAACGCTAAAATGAGTCTATGGTTTTAAATAAATTCAGAAGCTAAACTCTCTAGTTTAAATGTAAATGAAGTAGTTTCCCTACTCGGCTACTGTGTGTCCCTGGAACCTTCTAGAACACTCTACCATGTACCCTGATTGGAAGATGCAGCTACCACAAATCGCTCAAATCAAACTTTTTTGAATAAATTTTCAAATCCTTACCATTCAAAGTTATTTGGGGTTCTGTTTTAGGATAGAAAACTTAAAAACTGTAGTAGAACAAGGCACCTCTTAAAAGAACTCCTGTTTCAGACCCTCCCTCACAGAATTTTCAAAGAAAATCTGAAACAAGTCTAACTTCTCCTTAGGCCCTTTGGAATTATGAGGTATAACTTCTCCTCTTTCCAAAGCTCGTTTTCTCCATAGCATAAGAGCATCTTTCCCCAGTCTCTTGCTAGCTACTGCAAATGAGAGAAAAGCAGGTGTCTCTTATCTCCTTTACCTTCTGATTCTTTTGTCAGTCAACTTTGCTCCTGGGTTCCAACAGCATTACCTCCCTTTTACATGCAACAGGGTTTCAGAAAGGGAAAAAAAATAGATCTGGAGCCTCTCTACCTTCATAGTAATTCAGAATAGCAAACGGACACAACCTTTATCCTTCCTATGGAACGGAAGGTCATCCCTTCAGCTGAAGTTCTAGAAGAGCAGTTAATGTTGACGAAGAACAAGTTAACGTTGACGAGGTCACCTTCTGACCTAAACAGTCTGACATCTTCAGCCAGTGAAGATGTCAGACTATTTAGCATCTATACAGGATGTATTCCGAAGAGCAACCCATCACAAAACTAAATGTGATCATGCCAAACATATCAGATGCTTATGTGGGGTCACACTTGCTTTTTGTCAAGTAACTGGAAAACTTTCTTGAAGCCAGCGTCTTTTAGGGAGTGGAAGATAAGTGGGAAATGATGTAAGTATTTGTTGTTGCCACTTAAAATCTAATGTCTACACTATTTTTTGCCCTCATAAATGTGGAAACTCTCCCAGTTCATTTTCAGTCCTATTGTTAGCACAGTTCTAAAAAGTGTGTTATTGCCAATATGAATTTTTTTTTATTGGAGTTTCAAATGTTCTTTCTTAACCCTTAATGCCCAGGTTCAACTGGGTGTTAATCAGCCACATATATTGTCACTTTTAGATGGAAGAAAAAGGTAAGTACTAGGGATCTAAACAAGATGGTGACCTCTTATTGATTAGCTCAAAATAGACCAAGCTAAAGCCCTATGGTTATATGTCTAATGGTAAGAGCTGAACATATGGCATAATTTTCCATCTGGCTTCCTACTCAGTCATTATAAGCACAGACTTGGCATAGCATTTTAAATGTTCAAATATTGAGTGTGCTAAAGCGGAGGCTACTATATCTAGGTAGCTGAATTTCTGAAAGTCATGTTCTGCCACACAGCTGTTTTATATGTACTTACTTTCTCTTGTGCACTTTTCTGTATACAGATAAAGCTATAAAGCTACTCACTTTAATAAGCTGGAATGGCAGGCAGAAAAAAAAAGAATGCATTTAGAGGGTGTCATGGTTGGGGACATGTGTCAACTTGGCCAAGTTGTGGTACCTGTTTATCTGATTGGGCAAGCGCTGGTCTGTCTGTTGCAATGAGGACATTTCATAGGATTAGGTCACGATCACGTCAGCTGCATCCACAGCTGATTCCATTTGTAATCAGCCAAAGGGGAGTGTCTTCTGCAATTAGTGATGCTAAATCTAA
>PVIY010011219.1:0-66067 GCA_004026745.1 Myrmecophaga tridactyla | reverse complement strand
GTGTAAGTGGGAATACCTTAGAGCTAAATTTGAGCAGGCTTGAGGTTTTATAGGCAAATACAATGGAAAAACAAAGAGCACATGGAAGTTCATGAAATCTAAATTGGGTAAGAGGAAGGTGATGACCTCAGGGAAGGAACTAATAATGAATGAAATAATCTACTGAGGACCCAAAGGGTTTGGAGAATTGTTAAAGTTGAGGAACTAGAATAAGTCAGATGGAAAGATAAGAAGCCCTGGTCATTAGGTGCTGGGGTTGAAATCAAGCCTTTAGGGGAGGTGCAGTTATTGATAATGACAAGATCTGGAATAATGCATGCGAGGACATCAATGGGGGTTAAGCAGAGGAAAGAAGTGGGTGTGAAAATGTTCAGAATCAGAGAACAGTATGCTGAGGAATGCATATTTTTGAAGTTACCCCAAAATAGTAACAGCAGTATTGAGGGAGGGAAAGGAGGTGAACAAAGTCTTAAATAGATGAAAAATCTTAAATGGATGTTGTGCTAGTTTGATAGGATGTATGTAGCCTAGAAAAAACCATGTTTTAATGCTAATCCCATTTTGTAAAGGCAGCCGTTTCTTCTAATCCCTATTCAGTACTGCAAGTTTGAATCTGTATTTAGATCATCTCCCTGGAGATGTGACTAAATCAAGAGTGGTTGTTAAACTGAATTAGGTAGAAATGTGTCTCCACCCATTCGAGTGTGTCTTGATTAGTTTACTGGAATCCTCTAAAAAAGAAAACATTTTAAAGAAAGCAAGAGATTCAGAGAGAGCAGAGAATGCTGCAGACCATGAAGCAGAGTCCACCAGCCAGTGCTTTGGAGATGAAGAAGGAAAACGCCTCCCAGGAGCTTCATGAAACAGAGGGCCAAGAGAGGAAGCTAGCAGTTGACACCATGCTCGCCACGTGCCCTTCCAGATGAGAGAGAAACTCTCACTGTGTTCACCATGTGCCTTTCCAGTTGAGAGAGAAACCCTGAACTTCATCGTCCTTCTTGAACCAAGGTATCTTTCTCTGGATGCCTTAAATTGGACATTTCTATAGACTTGTTTTAATTGGGACATTTTCTCAGCCTTAGAACTGCACACTAACAACTTGTTAAATTCCCCTTTTAAAAAGCCATTCTGTTCCTGGTATATTGCACTCCAGCAGCTAGCAAAGTAGAACAGATATCCAGGAGGAACAGTCGGTGTTGTTAACCATTATTCTGAAACCAGACACATATGTGGGGGTGGGGGGGCAGAAATTCCCTACACAGTGAAAAATTAAGGGGATTTCTGGGTATGGTGGGGTAGGGAGCAAGGATAAATGTTTCCCTTTATCAAATGGCAAGAAGTAAATGAAAAGGGAAGAAAAAGTCTTTTAAAAATCATCTCAAATGGACTCACACAATCATGCAGATTAATCCCCTCAAGGGTTAAGTCTGGCATAGTTCTCATCAGAGTCATGAAATTATGGAAATCAGGTTAGCTTGTTAGTCTTACTTACTGTTTCTCCACACTGTCTTCTATTGAATCACATGTCACCTGAAAGATAATATTACTTCACACTCAGTAGTGTTGATCTGGTCATGTCACCATAGTCTAAATGTGGAAAAGGACAAATAGTATGTCCTCTGTTCATATTCAACAAACAACCCTTTCTTGAGTATCATCTAGGTGTAAAGCACTGTGTTAAATGATGAGGAATGTCAAATGTACTAAATATTATTCCTGCTCCAAGAACTTGAAACAGTCTAGATAGTGAAATGGTGTCACAGAAATGGGAATCACTTGTATCATCCAACCGTCCAACAAGGACAGGAAGGGAGAAGCATGTATCTGCCAAAATTTTCTTATATCAGTTTCTGAGTAGTCCATGTTTAGCTCATGAGGTTTTATCTGGATCCTCGATGGGGAAGCCAAACTCCATACCTATTGAGTGTTTTGGGCTTCATCTGAATCTAAAAGTGGCAGAAGAAGCCAGAGCTTCTGGAATCTGATCAAGTTGGACTGGGCTTCCAGACTCTCAGGGGAGTCTGGGATGACTGTAGGATTCAGGGCACAGGTTTATGATGCCAACAGCCAGAACTTTCCAATAAGCCAGAAGCCAAGTTTCAGGGTCAGAAGAAATCTGAGGAGTCCTGTGGATCCCATATCCAACTGCTCTTATTTCTGAATCATACCAGTCCTAGCTTCACGCAATAATTTCATCTATCTGTGATGTATGATGCCATGTAATTAACACCCCAGGGCTATTTGCATACATTTGTTTCACTGTTTCTCTCTCCAGTACTGATACTCAAATTAAAACTTTAGGTAGGAATCTAGACACTTTGCTAGGATAACAAAATGTACACATTTGCCAGCTGTTCTGGATCACTGGCCACATTGCCAAGATAGTCTGCATTTTCTGGCTAAGATATTTACTTATTTACAACATATGCCCATTTTTTTTATGCGACATAAATTTAGAAAAAAAAGAAAAGAAATCACTGGGCCACAATGTGAGAGTCACTGAAATACTGAAATATTGCAAGTGTAGTATATTACTTTTAATCAGCTTTTCTAATAAAATCTCATAATTAACCTATGTGCTTAGGGAATTATCTGTTTTAAGCTTTAAAAAGCTTATTTATGATTTATCAGAAATGCTTTTCTTACCTCCCCACAACTCCTTCACCTCCTGACTACTAATTGAAATTGCCCGTAGTTCTGGAGGCTCGTTATTACTGCAGAATCATAGATTTAGGGCTGAAAGGAACCACTCAATGATGAAATTAGATGAAGAGACATCAAAATTCACCCCACTGGTTATTCTAACAGTGTAATTTCAGCTTAAAAAAAATAAAACATCAGACTTGGTGAGAGAAGAGACCAAGAGTACCCTCTAGATTGTTATTTCTTTGTCATTAAATCTCTGACATGAATGTCCTTGTAAAAATGACTTTTTCCCTAAAAACTAAATGCAGAAATATCTTTCAGAATATTTGGGAGCTCTGGTTTATTACAAAATATGGTAATTTCCCCTCAGTGGGTATCTGAAGATATTTTCTGCATACACGCACACACACACACACATACACATCTATAAGATATACATATATATTCATTTTAGCCAGTGCTACTATTTTAAAAAATAAAAGCAAAATTATTTCAGCAACAAGCAGAAAGCCAAGGTTACTTTGAGTTATAATAGACTTCTTGATTTTTTTAATCAATTTAAATAAAATTTCTATAGCTCCCTTTAGATGACTTTTATAAGGTCATTGCATATGCACGAGTCGTCATGTTGCTACTGAAAAGTGACTTTAGGAACAGCCATATGGAGATTCGAAAGAACCTTGTTTCTCACTATGATAGTTATGCCAGTGGAAAGAATCCACTTCTTGAATCCAAAGAAAGAACTAGCATGAGTCAAGACTTTTTAGCAACTGAACAGAAAATTTGCCACCAGAAAATTTGCCACTGTTTCTCTCTATTAAGCATGTCATTTAGCATTGATATTATTTTTATCTTTCCGGTTAAAAAACTTACCAAAATAATCTTCTTTATTATGAATATGCCTATAGCCACTAGCAGCTCAACAGTTTGGTCAAGTGCATTCTAATGAGGCAGGTGTCAAATTTAAACACAAATCCCTGTAGACCTCGGCTTTAGAGGTGTGAATTTACTGTACAGGACTTTTACATTTCAAGCTATAGGATACATGGATAATGGTATATTTTGCCACTCCATATGTTCCTGGGTAATTTATTTTGCTTAGGAATATTCAAAACTAGAATCTATACATATTGGATTTTCATTGTGGCAGTTGCCATTTCTGGGCCATAGAAAAGAATTAGACATTTTGACAAAAGAGCAAAAGAGAATACTTTTGTTCTCACTCCAACATTTAAAAATATATTCATATTTCAAGAACTACTGCCTCATCCTAAGTTCTTCTTGCTCAATTTTAAAAAATAATGAACCAAAATGAAACTTCAAGAGCTTTTCACGTGGCATTTGGAATCTATGCAATAGAGTCATACGTTACTATCGTTATATAATACTGCCTTTCCACTAAGCTATTACAAACAGTACTGATAAGATTTCTCACATTCATCTTGTCTTAGAAAGCATATGTCTTATTTGCTACATCATCATCACTGCAAGGCAATTAGTGCAGGGTCTTGCCTCCTCCACTTCATTCTGGAGAAATGAAAGCTCAGAGAACACGTGATCCTATCTATACCCCATAAGCAGTTTGTGCCCCATCAAAATTAAGCCTTATAAAATTTAGACAGTTCAATGTATGTAGAGATTTTGACCCAGATCTCCAAGGCTCTATTTACAGAAAATCAATAACCCGAGTTACTGTTTCAGTCTAATCTTTATTTTATTTTTAATTTCTTAATTCTGCCGTCATCTTGGGCAGTAGTTTTAAAGTTCTGTGATACCTCTTAATTCATACTAACAGAGCTTTAACTCAGTTTCCCAGGAAGACAATCAGCTTATAACGGCCAGAGCAAAATAAGAAGCATTTCAAGGACCAAGTGCATGATCGTGGCATTGTTCTTGTCCAGGATAAAAGAATTAGTGTATGATCTACTTATGACTTCCTTAAATCCCTTCAGAGCTCAAACCTATTATAATGTAGGCCCTTAGAAGGTCATTGTCAGAAAATACCTTGGAAATCATCCAGTTTAACACCTTCATTTTATAAGAGAAGAAATTTGACACAGACAAACAGGAGTGGGAAATCTGAGTTAGTATCTCACCGTGAGGTAGCCAATATTTGAGGCTAATTCCCAGGCCCCAAACTTCTTGCAGTCTTGTCATCAGTAGTGATAAACTAGCCTGGGAAGTGCTTTCATATTGACAAGAGGCTTCGAGTTGGAATCCCATAGCTATCTCGTAAAGTAAGTAGCTCATGATCATGATTCTGTGAATGGGAAAACAGGGGTGTGGGCTATTAAAGGATTTACTAGAGGCTATTCAGCCAGTAAGCGATAGAGATAAGCTATAACTTGGGTTTTTGCCACATGGCCCAATCATTCTCACTAATTAATAATTATTGATCATAATCACTAACTAACCTGAAATTGCTTAAAGGAAATGAAAAGAATAGGGCATGAGGGAGCGTATAGGGTGGGGCCTTTTTATATTGGGTGGTCAAAATGAACTGAAGTTTTGCCCCCAAATTAGGCCTGGGAAGTCATCGGTAAGGTTAACGCAGGAGGAATCTGGAGAATCTGCTTTCCCATTCTTCCTTCTTTTCCTTGCCACCTGGAGGAAGGAAGGAAGTGCTCCACAGCCCATACTGAAGGAGAACATCTGCCAGATATATATATACATGTCAAGGCCTCTCAGATGAGTTAACCTTCTGTTCTAACTTACGTGCTCCTGGAAACACCATTCAATTATAAATGTGCTCAGGCTGTTCATCCTGAAGTGAAGGAGGGAACCAGAACAAGGTAAAATTCAGTTTTTGTATCTTTCGACTAAGAGGTGCTAAAATTGATTCTTGTCCAAATTGAAAGAACTAATAATAAGGTAAAATCAGCTAGAAAGTTTTCTAGGGAGTATGTTAGGTTCTTATCATAGAAGCAGATTAATCCATTTTAGAGTTGGAATGGACTTTAAAACTATTTGATTCTACTCACCTCGTCTTCAGAGACAGAAAATGAAGCATGGTTGCTGAGGGTTATAGAGATAGTTAGTTGCAGTATCTGGACAGACTAGATCAGTTTTATATGACAAATATACTTGGAAGAAACATATACTTATGTCTCAGACAATATATTTTATATTTTTATTGTTTGATAAAATTAAATTGCTAAATATACATACAGTATATTTAAATGTCAAATGAGTTCATTTTTTGAGTGTATTTTCTAAATGTCTAACTGTAAATTCATTACTCAGTAACAGGTAATCTGATTCTTTTTATCCTACACACCACAATACCAATGAAAAAGCTTTAATTCAAACAAAGATTCCTTTGTTCACTGAATCCAGAGTGCTTATAAGCTACTAAACTCAGATTTTTTTCAGGTTTCCTCAAAATCAGTTTTAAGCAAGGAAGCAACAATATGCAATAAAGCAATCAAAAAGTTAAGCCAGCTAAAAAGTCCTCTACATTAATTTCTATCCTTAATCAAGCATATGTATATTCTCTGTGGAAAGATTATAGATCAAAACTGTTCAAACTAAGAAGTAAAGAGCTTGATATTTATAAGGATGGCAAAAAATAATAAGGCAAATATTTGCAATATATGACAAAGGACTCATAGCCCTCATATAAAAATAACTTTTAGAGATGATAGCCTTAGCAAAATGGGCTAGATATATGGACAAGAACTTGCACAAAAAAATCACAAATGGTTGTTAGTCACGTGAAGATATGGGCAACTTTACTCATAAGAGATAAAGAAAGTTAAAACTACACTGAGAATCTATTTTCACCCATTAGATGGATGAAACTTTAAATATGGAAAGTAGGCACTTTTAAAAATTTGTTGTGCAATGCAAAATGACAAAACCCTTCTGGAAGGAATTTGAAATTGTCTTCCAAAACTACATATGCATTTACCCTTTGACTCAGCAATCTCATTTCTAGGAACACACTCTATAAATTACTCTGGCAAAAACTATAAAACAATGTATTTACAAAGCTTTTCATTGTATCGATGTTTGAAATGACCAAAGATTGTAAACTATCCAAATTACCAGTAGTAGAAGACAGACTGAATAATCTATGGTACATTAACACAATGTAAATCAACACACCTGTTGTCAGGAATAATGACCATCTCTATATCCTATTATGTTGTACTTTCAAGAATTATATATTTTGTATGCTGTGTGGTGGGGCCACATTTCATTATTTTTCCATGTGAGTATCCTGTTATTGCAGCACCATTTATTGAGTTTTTGTTTGTTTGTTTGTTTTTGCTTGCTTGTTTTTTTGGAAGTGTAGGGACCAGGAATCAAACCCGGTCTCCCGTACGGCAGTGAGAATTCTACCACTGAACTACCCTTGCACCCCATCTAGAATATATTTTTAAGTGAAATAAATAAGGTGGGAAAAGTGTGTGTGTATAATTTTATTATTTAACTCTTCCAGAAGAAGTGTATGCATTTTTTAAAATTGCAAGATAGTAATAAAAGAGTTACCCAAATATGGAGAGCATAATATGGAAACAACAAAAATAGAAGTAACACTTCTTTGAATAGCAGTTGTTTTGTACATTTGATTCAGAGCCATGTAAATATTTTCCATAATTTTAAAACAAAATTTAATTTCAAACGAGCAAACCCTAAACATCAGAAGAAAAATGTAACAAAATGAATCTGTGTATCCAGTTGGTGGAACTGAGAAAAGAACTATTCTGAGTGACTCTGAAATAAAGTAATTTGGAAGTGCATCCCTAAGGACAAGAAGAACCATGGAAAAAAACATTTAGTTTTCCAGTAGTTATACTGTTGGTGGCAGTGTAAGATGGTTATGTGTGTCCTATGAAGTAAAGCAAATGAGTAAATTATGCTGGAGTCATTGAAAGACAGGACATTTGGTCTGGTTTGTAAAAGGTAATACAGATTTATGATAGCTACGTAAAAACCCTGCTATTTTTTATTTTAATTATAAGTATTAGTAATAATACATGTTTACTAGTTCTTTCCCTGTTTTAGTTTCCTGGGCTACTCAATACCGTGAAATGGGTCAGGTTAAAGAATATGAATTTAGGCACTAACCGTTTGAGGCTGAGAAAAAGTCCAGATCAAGTTGTCATTAAGGTGATGCTTTCTTCCTGAATACCATGGCATTCTGGAGCTGGCTGCTGGTGACCCTTGGCCCTTAGCTTATTATATGGCAAGGTACGTGGTAGCATCTGCTGGTCTGTCCCTTTTCTTCTGGGTTCTGCTGATGCTCAGGTTCTCTCTTCTTGTGGCTGAGACATTTCTCTCTGTCTGAATTTCAGTCCACATATAAAGCACTCCAATAATAAGATTAAAACCCATCCGGACTGAGCTGGGCTACACCTTAACTGATGTAACTGCATCAATATGCCCTACTTACAACAGATTCCCCTAAGAACATGTTTTTCTGAAGTACGTACAGCTTTAAACCACCACACTCCACAAAGTGTTCTGGAAAGAATGATGGACCTAGTAAAGCAGAAAGGGCCTAGATTCTCGTCTTTAAATACTACTTTTCCAAACAAGGTTCTTTTGAAACATGGACGATGTGAGCTCTGAGATAGGAAATGGACAAGGTATGGTTGGAATATTTTGTCATATGAAAAAATAAGGAAAAAGAAAAATAAGGAAGCGCTCATTGACTGCTAGATTTATGCCTAAAGGTATCAGGAATCAACTTTATTAGGCCCTCACTGTACAAAGGTGGAACAATGTTGATATCAACAGCGATGGTGTCTCTAATGGAATAGAGCAGGGCAAATATATTTAAATCTGAGCGTTTATGATGCTGCTCAAAAATCTACATGGATCATCTTTTTAGGATACTAGAAAACTAACACATTATTTTGATAACTGATAAAGAAAGGGAAATAATTAAGCTTATTTACATACAGATTACATCTCAAGGCAGCCAAATAGTTTGATGAGGAAATAGGTTTTCTTGATAAAGTATTATAGTTAATAAATGAAGAAGGAATGACAGAGTAAAAATATAACCATTTTATATACATTAAATTAATGTGCCTGCAAAGTGACTATCAATGGCTACTAACATTAAAAAAATGATGGACCAGATATTCTGCATTTTTATAGGAGAATGCACAGCACTACTTATGAAGAAGTCTTGCCCAAACATCACATTTTAATTTCATTAATCCTTTCAACTAATTACTGATTTACAGGAAAGGAACATGTTGAAGGCCACTGAGAATACAAAATAATAAAACACTAGAATGTGGGAAAACAAGCAAACCTGTTTTTCTCAACAACAACCAAAAACAAGCAAACAAAAACTTTAAAGAAAATTAAAGGAATTTATAGACGTCCTAAGAAACATGTGAACTAATCTAAATATGTGGAACTTTTTGTATCCCAATTCAAACAAATAAATTCTTAAAAACAACAATAACAACATGTGTATAACAATTGAAGAAATTTGAATCTTGACAGGCTATATGATGATACTAATTATTATTGATTTTTATTTGATGAGGGGGAGGGATTGTGATGATGGGATTGTGGTTACAGTAAAAAGGGGGACACTACTTGTATTTTCGTTAAACACGGGAATATTTACAGAAGAAATAATATCACGTCTTGGATTTATTTCAAAATAATTAGGATAGAGGGAGAAGAATGGGTTGGAATATCAAGGAAATAAGATTAGCCATGATGTCATAACTATTGAACTTGGATTATTG
Organism: Myrmecophaga tridactyla; assembly: GCA_004026745.1. Lineage (NCBI taxonomy): Eukaryota > Metazoa > Chordata > Mammalia > Pilosa > Myrmecophagidae > Myrmecophaga > Myrmecophaga tridactyla. The sequence continues at coordinate 56,702 of PVIY010011219.1, read as the reverse complement.
GAAATTAATTATATCATCTCTACTTTTTAATATGTTAGAAATTTTCCATAATAAAATGTTTTAAAAGGTTCTATAATAAGTCATCAGAGTATAATAATAATATATATACATATAAATATATAATATACATATAAAATAAATAAAACATATATGTATTTATATACATATACATGTATATATATGTGTGTGTATATAAGGTATGTATACATATATACCTTATATACATATATGCCTTATATATATGAATGCATATACATAATTCATATTCTATCTTTCTATATATATATTCATATATATATTTATACATACACATACACATAAATACATTTACCTAGTAAGAAAAATAATATGGTACATGCTTTTGTTGATTCTTTATCCTGTCATTCAGCTTACTGCATTGAATTTGCATTATTTTTGAGTTGCCACCCCCCGCCCTGTGGGCAGCAACATCACTCATAATTATCAAACTAAACACAGTTCCCTCCCCTTTGGAACGCCTACCTATTTATACGGGAATTCCATATGACAACCACATAAACACTAGCGATTCCCAGTTTTCTATTTAATTTCTCAGCCCTGGTCACCCCAGATTTCATGATTCCCGGTAGGAGGTAGGGGAAGCGTTCACTATAGTGTGCGGCTTGTGAGTGCTTGCTTGCTGAATTGTGCCATAGGGATGAATATGTCATTGACAAACATTTCTTTCCCAGAAAACACCAGATGCCTTGTAGGTTTGATCTAATTAAATGTATCTTTTTGCTCTGATTTTTTGCTCACCAGATCAATTTGTTCATCAGTAGTAAAGTTCAATAATTCCAAAGTGTGATGAAAAATCAGATAAACCATCTCTCTTTCTCTAGGAAACACTAAGTCAGGTTGGGGGGTGGGAGCTCAGGGGAATTAGTCTAGTTCCTCCACCCCCACCCCATGCAGAAACACAAGCCCAGAGAAACAGGGGCTCCACTTGGATACTTCTGTAAACCCTCTCCCCTCTTTTTGAGGTCAATGCTTTAGCTAATACTGCTTCTCTCTCATCCAAGTTATACTCCTATCTTGTTTCAAATGTGTGTGTATGTATGTCTACTCATGCCCATACACTCATGTAAGAATCTAGGTATTCACAACTTAAGTAAGATGCATGTATTTGGCTTGCCTTGATCTAGTCATAAAGAATAGATTCTTCTGTTCTCTGTCTTCCACAGGACTCTCCCTTAGGCTTTGTTGTTTAATTCTCTTTCTTCTTTGAGGGCTTCAGAGTACCGCATTTGGGAGAAAAGTAAAAGCTTAAGTCATTGTGGCTGACTTTCCTGAAGCTCTTAAAATTTTATTCCTGTCTTTCTAGGAGTGTTTAATGCTAAGAAGATTTTTTGCCCCAGTGAGTCTGGGAAGGTGTGTTCCTGCCAGTACCCTCACCAAGAGAACCTCTGGACCAGAACTAAGAAGTCAATGGAGTATGTCAAAAACTATAAATAGTTGATTGATGTTAGGAACAACCTTTTGGGATTGAACTAAAAATAAGTGCTTTGTATTTCATACCAACCTCCAACAATTTACATGCTTTGTTGTTAAAGTTTTAAAATATTGAGATTAGGTTACTATTAACATTGGATTTGAGCTTATCCCAGGTCTAATTATGTGAAAAAATCTTGGCCAAGAAATCCTCAAAAACTACCTGGGCCATGGGTCTAAAATAAGATGAAAGGAGGAAGTGTTGATGTTACCTTTGATAGAAAAAAAGCCTCAGTGACTTTTTTCCCATCTTAAAATTGTTTCAAGTATTACATTCTCTCATTTCTATTTTTACTAAATACAATAACTGCTTTTCGCAAACTGCTTCTGCTCAAAACCCAAATACCATGTACCAAATACCATGCTTAGCCTAAGCAAGTGTTCAAGAACATGACTTCCCCTTTCTTGAAGCTCTCCTAGAATTGAAGTAGCTCTCAAAACCAGAAAGATTCAGGACCATTTATGAACAAGGCCTCACTGCAGGTGGGGCTGGAGCCAACAATGGGCATTTGTCATGAGCCTCCTAGATGATCTGATCATAAGGTATACCATTTGGTCACTAGGGATCCCTGTATTGAATGGAAGTAAGTTAAAGCACAATTAGGATGTCCTGCCAGCTCCTGTATTAATGAGAAGTAGTTCACTGACTTCAGGCCATGTGACCCTGATATAGACAGGTGGGGAAGACTGTGGAATGGGATGTCTTCCATTCCCCCATCTGCAAATGAAGTCAAGACCACTTGCTCTCCTGCAGTGCAGGGAAGAAGCTGAGTTTCAAACAAGAAGAGAATGGGTCACTCTGAGAGGACTTAACATGACTACAAAGCCTAAATAATTGCTGTAAGCCCAATTAGAGGTAGGTAGGCAGAAAGCAAAGTGGATTATGTGCCTCTTGACAACCAAGAGGTGTTTCTGAAAGCAATCTCCCTCCTGCCCTCTGTCTCTCCCTCCCCTCCTTCCCCCTGTCCCTTGTCCTACTATTTATTCTTAACCGTACATAGGATGACCCTAGATCAAATCACTCTACAGCTTAAAACCCTTCAGAGGCTCTCTCTATCATCTTCTGGAAATGTTGAAACTCCTTAGACCCGCTTGCTACTGATCTCTCCAACTTTATTTCTGGCCACTCACCCCACCCTACCCCCACCTTTCTGTAGGTCAGAGGTTCCCAAAGTTTCTCTGTTCATGGAGTCCCAGTAATTATCTCCCAGTAATTCTTCCATAATTTCCTTAGGCCAAAAGAAATGCCTAATATTTTCCTTTCGTAAATAGTTAGGTCCAAACAACAGAAATATGTATTTCCTAACTACATAGCAGTCAGTTCAAAAAGTGCTTTACATGAATTAAAAAAAAAAATTATTTTATTCTTAACCAAAATTATTCATTAATGGGATGTATGTGCCTGTTGGGCACTGCACAATTTCTCAGACCTTGGAATCAGATTGGACACTGCAACCCTCAGTTCCTGTTCCATGTTGATTTTATTGTGGCACTTGCTTTTATCATATCAATGTCCAAAAATTTAGACTCGCAATATATAACAACAAACGAAATGCATGGACTTGAAAACTACTTTGAACTAGTAGTCTGTGTAATAACTTACAGATGTAGAGGATCTTTGCATTTCCCTCTTTAAACATCTGTACATAGGGTGTACATTTTAAACATCCTTTTGTGCCTCTGTGAGTTCACTGCAGGGTGCCTCAGTGCATAGTTTGGGAAACATGGTTCTAGGTTCCAACGGTATTTACTAAGTGATTTCCTTTTTCTCATGCATGTTATGGTCCTTTCCAAGTTCCAAGTCTTTTCATATGCTAATTGTAACACTTACAACATCCTCTTTTCCTCAACTCTCTTTCTTTAATATCCATTCTGAGGATTCAGCTTAAATTTCATTTCCTATTAGAAACCTTTCTTGCTGTCCTGAAGCCGGTGCGCTCTTCCTCTGGGTTCCCTGTCAGAGCACGTAACATACCACATCACTATTGTCTCCTCACCACTCTCATCAATCACAGAGCCTTAAGAACCAGGACCATATTTCAGTCCCTTGTAATGCAGCACCCAACACTGTGCCTGGCAAACTGAAGACCTCAATAGAGATGTCTCGACTAAGAAAAGATACTGTGGTCACTTCACAAGCCACATTCGGAGGAGAGCTTTGACACTATTTTTAATAATATTTAGATGTCTCAGGTTGGGTTCCCCCAGAAGTAGACCCTGAGTTAATGATTCGAGTGTACTTAATTTATCTGTGAGCTGGTGCAAGGTGTAGGGCACTGAGACCGAGAAGGGAAGGAAACCAATACAAGGTGCATTATCAATCAGGAAGAACATAACTCAGACTTATCCCAATCGTGGGATGAGAGAGTTGGACTATTGACAGGCCAACTGTTAGTCACTGATCATGGGACACTCTCCAATGTGTTAACTTCCTGCATATTCCATCTGTCCGATGCAGGCTGAGTGGTCCCCATGCCAAAAGAGTGGTCCCCTTGGGAAAAGAGTCACATCGGCTTGCCATTGGAAGCCATCATGTAGGCATGGATGAGAAGAGTGATGTCAAAGATATAAGAACAGGACTCTTATAACATCTGTCACACAAGATAACCTCATGGAAAAATGTAAGAAAGAATGACACATTTAATAAACAAATTTATGTTTACTGTCCTTTGCCTTATTTTTCTTTTTTTAAATAAGCTTTCTTTTTTTCTAGACCATGGCCATCTTGCTTGCAAGCAGACATTAGCTACCAGCTCATCCCTTGCAGAGAAGTGTTACTAGTATCCTGATTAGGAGTTGCTGTCAAATTTCTGTTGTACTCTCTACAATGAAACTGCTATTACATCTATGAAGATGAAAAACAAGGCTGCTTATAAAGAAAAGTTCCCAAGAAAGGCAATGAGAGGCTTCCTTTTTCACACCTAATTATTAGAAACATATGATGAAGTTAGACTTACCTTCAAATTTGTGAACTGTTTAAGTAGAAGATAGGATATTTAAGTAGAAGATAGGGGACTATTGTGATCTGCAGACTCTTTCTACAAGCTCAAAAGTCCCTTTGATTTGATTTTGGGGTTATAGCTGCCTTTTGGCCAGGTTCATTCACTACCCCCACAGTTTAATCCCAGTCAAATTCATTATTTCATTTATTTGACTGGTCTTGCAATTTATATGGTTTTATTTAGACCCAAGTCTGTGTGTCGGTATTGGAGACATTTAGTAATTTAGTGAAAAATTTCATTTCATGTCCTCAATCTGCATGTCCCATCTACCTGACCACAGGGAGATTATACTCTAAAGCTTACTTTCTTTGTGAAATATGGAGAATAAAATGCCAACACCAGAAGAATTACATGAGATGACATATGGGTAAAGTACTTAACATAGCCTGGTATAGAACGTAAGCATGTAATTAATGTTAAAACTATTGTTAGATTTAGACATACTGAGTTTGCCTTATCAGCCAGATTCTCATTCTTTCATTTTTGAATATAACCCTGAGCTCCTACATTTCAAATTAAAAGCTGAGAGAGAGGAATAAAACCAAATGAAGCTAAATGGCTATTACTTACATATAACTTTACTTTTTATTAGAGCTAATGTATGACCTGGATAAAAATGCTTGCATGTAAAAATTTGAGAGCAAAGCATAGAGACACTGGATATTTTGTTGCTATAAGCTTCAGGACTCAATCCAAGGGAACATTGTTCATAACGTGAACTTACAATGCTAGGAAAATAAAAATTGGAGGAGATTTTATACTATATTATGTTTAACTAGCACTTATCTATGTTATGCTTAGCATTCTTCTAGGAAAATGACTCTTTTTCTTCCAAATTCACTTGCTTCCCTTTCACAGATGACACAACTGGGTTTTGGCTGCTTTTAGAAGTATGTGTGTGGTTTATGTTCCAATTACAAATGAAGTCATCCTAATGAGTCATTAGTAACATTTACAATGCACTGAAGTATAAATGTATTAAGTTCTTGGTTAGTGGTTGACAGAATCCATAATTTGTTTGCTAATTGTGAGACATGAGTCACTCACCTGTAGTACCATAGGTAAACACCTCGACATTTCAGGTTAAATATTAGAAAATGATCCATCCCATATTTGGGTGACTATTTGCATAAAAAAATGATATGAGCTTCAAACATTTTATATGCTTCTGCAAATGAAAATAAAACTGATAGAATTATATTTACTCAAGATAAAAAATATAGAAAAACAGGGGAGCACTCATATGATTTGGTGGAAATAGGTGCCACCTTAAGTCATTTTGCTCCCGAATATTCTACAATTCTAAGATCATAAACTCTCTACTGGGGAGAAGTAACCTGCAACTCTTCCTGCTTCAGTTTTTAACACTATAGCATTTCAGTTTTGAAATGTTAGTGTCACTTTGGCATACGTTTTCCATTACCCAGTCATCTTATTGAACACTAAGTACTATCGATTCTACTTGAACCATGTCATTATATCCACTCAATCTTTTCCAGGTTTGTCCCTAAAGCCCTAATTCAGGTTTTCCTTGCCTCTTATCCAGTCTTTTGAAGCTCATGCCTCCTCTCATGTCCTTGCCATCCCTTCTACACAATACTGCCAGGTTAATATTTCTGAAACAAAACAAAACAATACAAAACACCTTCAATCTTACCATGCATTTGACCCAAACAATTGATTGCTTTGGAAGTGTCCAAACTCCAAAACCTAGCAAATGAGGCCATTTCATTATGACCAGTCTTTGATGGCAACTTTTGCAAGCAGGGTTTAGTTTCCTCGTTGCTAAAGCAAACACTTTGCAATGGATTGGCTTGAACAATGGGAATTTATTGGCTTCAGGTTTTAAGGCTAGAAGAAGTCCAAATCAAGGTGTCATCAAGGCTGTGTTTTTTTTCCCGAAGATTGTGTTCTGGTGTTGGCTGCTGGAAATCCTCAGCCTTGGCTTTTTAGTTACATGGCAATGCATGTGGCGGCCTCTCCTGGCCTCTCCTCTTCTGGTTTCCATTGGCTTTCAGCTTCTGGTAGCTCCAGTAGCTTTTATTCTCTATCTGTGATCTTCCCTTTAAGACTATCAGTAGTAGGGTTAAGACCCATCCTGGGCCACACTTTATCTGAAGTACCTCATCAAAAGGCCCTATTTACAAGGATTCATAGCTATCAGAACAGATTAAGTTTAAGTCATGTTTTTCTAGGGTATGTGGCTCCAAAACTCCTACATCCTGTATTTTATACACATCAGAGTTACTTTATATCTAAAAAATACATATTATACGTTCCCATCTCAGAATTGAAGGTCTGTTTTCAATCTCTTTCAGCAATTCAGGCCCTTAAAAACTTTTCAGAATCTACTTTCTGACTGACTACCTTTCTTATCCCTTTCCTCCTTGTCATAATAGGTGACACAAACCGAAAAGTACCATTCCTTCTTGCATAGATGCTGTTCAGAATCATCCTTAATTCATATCCAGACAACTACTATGACTGAAGAATTTAAGCCAGGACCCATATAGCCAACAGTATAAGGTTATTAGCCCGAAGTCTAAATTTAAAATTTTTGTGGACCTGGAGATAGATTTCATCAGACTTGAGGGAACAGAAGAAAAAAATTAAGAGAAAGTAAATTAAAAGACCATTACTCTAACCAACAGAGAACTGAATCTCATCGCCATACAGCACAGAGAATCTAGTAAACACTGGTATAATCCAATCTATCATACACAACAGTTACAGAACCAGAAAGAAAGATTAAAATATGACTTGGTTGACTAGAAAGGAGGAAAAGATGTTACACTTGACTATTTCAGTATGCTTGCAAAGCTTACTTTGGTGCTGTGCTGCAGTTAGGAGAGATCACTATCAACAAACCCTGAGACCTGGACCCCCCATCTTGGTTCTGTAACTGCATCGCTGTGGACCCTGAGTTCATCTTTTCTCTGTGCTTTGCTCACCTTTCTGAAGATTGAATGGACTTGCTCTCTCAGGGCCCCTCCTACCCTTATCATTGGTATTATGATTTATGAGTTGTACAAAAACAGCATTTCCCTTTATAAAAATACTTTGAATACTATGCAAGTGCAAAAGAATGTTTATAGATGAGTGCACTGAAACATCTTACAGGAATTTCTCCTTGATCTCTCTTCATAACATTGATTTCAGGTGATTATAAAGCCCTGAGTTATTGTTGAAGTGAGCAGCAAATTGACACTTTCTTCCCAGGCTTTCCTTCGGCCCTCTCTCATTCCAACCAGAATCATTCTCTCATTCTTCATCATGAAGAGTGACTAAGTCCTACCCTTTTAAATGACTAAGTCCTACCCTCTTAAACAACAAATATGCTAATGGTAACACAGTTGAGCTGCTGTTTTCCCTAACTCATTAATTGGCTCACAATTCCTATAGTCTCTAAAATCCAACACTGTTGAGCTCCAACAGTCATTACTTGTTTAGCAAATGTGAGGCAATTCAGAAGGCAGATTGTTCTCAGAAACAGAATCTATATCTTAAAAACAATGGAATTGACAATGCCTCCTCTCAGTCCAAGGCATTAAAAACACCAAGTTCCCATCAAGCTTTTAATGCTTACTCTTTTTTCCATTTTGTCCCCAACAGTCTCATAATTGGAAAAAGAGGAAAACAACAGGGATACTTAGAACTGAAACCAACGGACTCAATAGTAGAGGTTATTTTGGAACTTTCATTACTAATCATTCTCCACTCACCACAGTAGCAACAGACATTCTCATTGTCATTAACAATACCTTAACCATTGAGTTTCTAGGATGGTATTAGTATTACAATTCTCTAATTGCTATGCTTATCTAATTTTCTTTCAGGTAATGCAGAATGTTTGTTAGCTTAACTGAACAGGTCCATAAACTTCATTATTATCACCAATCATCTAAAATGTGAAAAGAAAATAAAAAACACAATTATTATCCGTAGACACTTAACTTTCAAGAGATTTTTGCTCCCAACCTCTCTTGTTTGCACTTCTCAGTGGATTTGAACCTTTTTTTCTGAAGAATTTATGTCTCAGCCTATAGGTCTGCCATGACTCACCTCCCCTTCTATGGGAGGAGATTTGCTCTTTGTTTAGGGAAAAATATTCAGGCTGCCTAATTTTTTTAACAGAATAACAAACCTCCTGCCTCACTGTCAAGAGTATATACCTTTCTAAAGCAATAAAACTCAAAATAGGGGCCCTTCAAGAATTCTCCAGACAATTTTGTCAGCTCCTGTCAATATATGAATATCAGCTCCTTCAGATATATGATATTCAAGAGATATTATTAAAGCAACATTTTTTCAAGTTTTCTACTTCTAGCAAGTTCTTATAAGCAATGTTCTTGGCTACATTAGCTCAATTCCCTTCTGAACCATCTCTGGTGCCAACAGACCATCTGTCTCCTCCAAAGGTTGCTTGCACTTGGCTGGGTACCACCACTGCTTTAAGCAATGCTACCTCTTCCAGCAGATACTATCTTCTGGTATCACCAGCTACTGAGGACCACCCACTCTGTAGGATACCACTGCAGATGCTACCATAAAAAAATGTCGGTATTCTGAAAGTATAGCACCAAATGGGTATTCTCCTCTGAAATCTGCTGAGTGCCAAAGATTTCTTAAACCATCATGAAAACGGTATTCCAATGGGTATCTGTAATTCATTTGCCAGACATGCTCAGTCAAGTTTAAAATCCAGCAGTGGATTCCATGGGTGATCAATACATGTATTTTAAATGTAAATGACCTCAACTCCTTTCTAGAAGTAGGAGAGTAATGCTATGAATAAACACATTAAAAATGTCCATATTTTCAGTTGGAGAAGAAATACAGAAAAGACTGTGTTCAGAGTCAAAATAAACACATGTGGTGTGATTGAAGGTATCAAAGTATAATTTACAGAAAGTTAAAAAATGACTCATATGAATATAGAATTAATATGTGTTTAAAAAAAGCTGTTTGAGTAATGAGGAAAATAGTAATATGGCAAAGCTAATTCAAAGAACAATAGGAAGAAAGAAGGAAAGAGAGAAAAAAGAGAGAAAGAAAAGAAAAAAGAAAGAAGCTCAGAAAGAAGGAAAAGAAGGAAGGATGTGCAGAGGGGGGGAGGAGAGAGGGAGAGAGTGAGGAAGGAAAAAATAGAAAAGTGATAGAGTAAGATTGCTGGGTTAAATTAACAACAATAACAAAAAAGAAATAGTTAATGTCCTACAAGGCAATAAAACCAAAAACATTGAGGTTATTTTTCCTACTGGGGGAAAAATATACAATGTAACATGTGTCTGGGACCAATTTAAATAAGGAATAACAAGTTAAAACATGCTCACAGAAAATTAAATATTCCTGGAGTGAGCTTGTAAAAGAAGACACGAGTAGCAATGAAAGGACATATATCCCAACACTTTTATCATATTTCTGGGTTTTTGATAATGTTTTTCCCTAAGAGTCCACCATTTTGATCATAAATAATCTGCAAGGACTTTCTTGACCCCACATCAAATGGCTGCTCTCCTATTTTGACCTGATTATTTACATATGCGGAGCAAGGGGAACCAATTACTGCGGTGAGCTTGCCTGAGTTTGGGCAGCCAATCTATAGCTATCTGGTAATGAGCAGCTACTGATGGCAGAGAACTAATTTCTGCCTAGAAATTTTTTGTAAGAAATCTCAGATTTGACTTTTAAAATCTTCTAATGATTTGCTCTTCTGTCCCAAGGCTTGAAAAACAAGCCCAGAAAACTCTCATCTTCTGTACTTGCACATTTATGTGAATTTCTGTCTGCTCAACGTTCCCAAATTAAGCCAAGATTCGTCACCTGCCGGGAAGTCACCTCAATTATCACCAGTGAGGGTGGAACCCTATAAGCCAGGCGCCAGGCAGATTTTCCTGGGAAGACTTTGTAGGCATTAACTTCATGCATAGGGTCAATGCTTGCTCCTTTTCGGTATGCCAGCCATACCTGATTAAATGAACATCATTCTCTAATGTGATCCACCCAAGTGTTGTACTTATTGCACAGTCAGTTTGTCTAGTTCTATCCTGGTAAGTAGAAGAACAGATTTTTGCTGAGCTTTTGCAAATAAATATATTTCCATGAAAAGTAATGAAACCCAATAAAAGTATTTGTTTCAGAATTTCGAGGAATCAGTGAGAATCCCAATATCATTTTTAAAAAATGTTTCACTTCATTTTGTAAAAATATGGTCTACTAAATTAAGAATTAGGGATACATTAAGAAGACAAGGAAAATATTTATTTAGGTACCAATTACAAAATAAGACATTAAAATAGCATCTATCGAAATATCGTAAGAAGTCACAGTTAACTTTTCCTCATCAACTCATTCAGTTTTTAATTTTTTTTTTTTTTTGCATGCACAGACACCAGGAATTGAACCCCCAGGTCTCTGGCATGGCAGGTGAGAATTCTGCTACTGAGCCATCATCGCATCGCCCTTTTTTTTTTCCATTCAGTTTTCTGTACGAAATTCTTGTCCTGTGGGACAATGGGTCAACAATCTGTATTAATAAAATTATTTCTTCCGAATTGTATGGTCTGTAAGTAGTCTAAATAAATGGCTTCAGTTCTAAGTTAAGAAGCCTGTAACTACCATCCCCACTCCCTTGAAATAGCAATAGTTAGGAGTATCACAACAATCCTTCTCAAAAGTCTCGGAGACTACCCTACTTTGTTGAAGAAACAAATCCTAATCTGAAGCATGTTGCAGAACCTTCAGGCAAGCATCAAAAGAAAGCAGAAGTCACGTGGTGATAAGACTGGATGTCTGGAGTTAATTCATTACAGCAACTAATAAGGAAAAATGGAAAACTTTCAGTTGGGATTCAATATATAGCTATTACATTAAGACTTAGCAGTGTTACCCCTGAGAGCAAGATCACAAAGTGAGGATATTGACAGAACTCCAAGACTCTTCAGTCCCTTCTGTAAAGTGTACAACATTTGAAGCACTTATATTAACATTTTATCACTACAAAATCAACTGAAGGAAGGCCAGGCTTCATTTTTGATTTGCAACTTCCCTTATACATCTCTTACAATATTGAATTAATTAAGAAATATTGATTAAACCAAGAAAACCTAATTATTTCTATGAATCCTGTTTCACAGGTGAAATAACAATCAATGTATTTTTCAAGGGCTCTGGAAAATCTCAGAGTTTTCATTTCAAAGGATATTTTGAAAATTTCGTTTTTCTCTGTTTGTGATCCGATCTTGAGAGGGCAAAATCAAAAGGATTGAAAAAGGATGTTTGATCGCTTGTTTCAGATATAAGCACAGATGTCTGATAACAATGAACAGTTATAGTTAATTACCTATTGACCAAAAATGACAATACAATATTTTAAAATACATATAAACTCATTGTAATAATCCAAGCTCTTTTGCAAATGAGAAACTTCTTTTATTGTTTAAATTAAGAATGTAAAATCAAAACAAAGCAAAAGCATTTCTCTTGAAAATCATAATTTCTATCATGAAATCTCAAGATTTCATAGATAGCTTTGCTATCCTTTATAAAGAAAAGGCCCCAACTTCCATATCAAATGTCATTTAAAAAAATTTCTTTTGGTGCATGGTCTGGGAATCAAACCCAGGTCTCCTGCATGAAGAGCGGGCATTCTAACCACTGAACTACCCATGCACCCTTCAAATGCCATTTTCACAAGAAGAAAACCAAATCTAATTTTCCATCAGTATAATATTTGGCAGTAAAAGATTTACAAGCTCCTTTAAAGCAATTATGAAAAGGCCCAACAAAACTGAGCTAGTTTAAATAAAAGTTTAACACATTTCATGCTTTGTAGATTCATTATTTGCAAATCTTATAAACCTAGACAAATAAAAATCACTTTTCTTAAATCTTCTACAGCTTCTTCTTGTAAGGGAAAATATTTCTAAAGTGAGAATTCTTTGCTTATAAAGGGGCAGGAGACAACTACTATCTCTTCCTCTCTTGAAACCGTCTCCTTGAAGGCATTGTTGGCCCTTAGAATGTAACTAAATAGTGCGGGGGGCCAGATATACCTAGCCCCAAATTTGACAATGGAGAGATTTCTCCAAGGGCTTAGGTCTCATAATACTCAAAATGTAAACATTTAACTCCAGAATGAGTTTAGGAGCTTATCTCATGATATACCCCTTTGTCTCATGAGGAGATAAAATAAACTATATTGTTCTTTCAGAGAACAATTAACTAAGCCAAAGTCTATCTCAATTCCCAGGTTGTACCTGCTCTGCTCTATAATGGTGTGAAATTTTACCCTGACTGTAATCTCTTGAGGACTATCTAAAGTCATGCACTTTATTATGCCTACTCAATAACAAATCAGTTTTCTTTCTTTATTGATTCGGAAAGATCTCCTTGTGTTGGTAGAATTTTTACTTCACCAACAATGTACACATTCTTTCTTCACTGGGTTCTTTCATGTTCTGGCTCAAATTTTTAGGACAAATTTGCTCTTTTTTTCCCTTGAAAACAAACCTCACAGTTGAATGCCTTTTTCATAATTATTCCTTGTAGCCTCAGCCACTAAGTACAATTTTAATATATATATATTTTTCTTATTATTTTTACATGTTATAATGTATATGCTTATTTACATACATATATATTAATATTTGTTCAAATTTTAAAAATTAAACAAGGATCTTGGAGAATATATCAATCTTAGTACATAATTGCTATTGATAAAATTACCACTGATATAAAAATTTTGACCAAAAAACTCACAAATAAGACAAATTTAAAAACAGAATAAATGTGTATCAATATTATGTATCCTTGGGCAGGTTTGTTAATGCCCTAGTATGATGTTAAAAGATAAGCTGCAACCTATAATTTCACTTAAAAAAAAAAAGATGCGCTGCCCTAAACCCATGCCTCTGACTACTTTCCAAATTTGGGATGATTTTTGTTAACAAGGGGTATCTGTAAAGTGCCCCTTTCACCCATGCTCAGTTTCCTGGATTTAGGTCATTGGACCATGGGGTAGAAAACTGGCAACATGGAGACAATGGAAAGAACATGAATTTCCACAGAAGAGTTGAATTCACAGGTGTGAATTTTGACCCATTTGAGTTACAGTTTCCTCATCTGTACTAAAGGTAATTTTAACACATAACACATACTTAGCTGAGATTTTCATGTTTTGTTTTTTGTTTTTTACTTTGCCTTTTAGCTGAGTTATTTTAAGAGGTGACAATAAATACAGCCATAGTAGACAATCAATAATTGGGAGGTGCTATTATCAGCAACCTCAATGTTCTTAAGATATTTATTGTTTAGAGGATGTGATTATTGAATTAAGAATCACATCCTCTAGAAGAAAGAAATAAAGACAGTAAACATGTATTGATGATATTGTCATATGTAGCAAGTGCTGGAACAGACATGTAAAAAGGACTAAAGAGGGCTTCAGAGGAAAGAGAATTCATTCTTAATAGATTAATTCCTTCTTCTAGACAATTATTGCTTTTCTAAACCTTTTTGTTTAATGCAAAAATTGTTAAGATTATAACAGTTTACAAGATAAACAAGGGTTTATATTTTTCTTTGAATAAGACTTTTTAGTACTCGAGTCTGGCAAATCTACTCAGGGAACTGAGAGAGAGGTGAGGAGAAAGGGGCCAAGTGGAGGTTCCCAGCTCCATACATTTGCAGCCGAGTAAAGGGGGATGGCGAGAGGAAGAGCAAACTGTTCCCCTCAAGGAGAGAGAGAATCCTCACAAGGAGAGACATCAGAAAATTACACACCATGGGCATCTTCTTTTGCTCAACCGGTTGAGAGCCTACCATGCTGGGTGTTTCTGAGATGATAAAGACAAACGAAGTTCGACGGTTAGATACCTTGCAGCTTCGTGGCATTGTTAGGTGATGATTGCTGGGCTTTGACAAAAATGGGGTCAGTAATGATAATGGGAAAGGAAAGCATATTATGTATCACCTATTATTGAGCAATTCCATAGCCAGTGTCAGCAACTGAAAGGAACTTCACCTCCTTCACCCCCCATTCCTGAAGTAACTGGGAAAGGGAAATCAATATTGGGCATTATTGAAGGCACCTTCCAAAAGAACAAGGGTGGTTTAGCTGAGACGGGGGCATAAGGAATTCCTTGATACTTCTGAGATTCATTGGAAGAAATGGATACACGTTGAAAATAAACAGTTACCTCTCAATTTTCCATGCCCTTGTGGGAAGGACTGAAGCATCAAGCTGCAGATAGATAGTTGGCCCATATCACTATTGATATTTTAATAAGACTGATAATGGCAGCTGATATTTATTAAACACTTACTATATGTCAGAGATAGTGCTAAGAATTTTAAATGCATTTTCATTTTTATTAGAATCCCTTGAAATGGGCATGTTATCACCAATTTTAGAGTATAAAGAGGCTCAGGCAATTTGTCCAGTGTTCAGTATATGGCAGGAGAGGAATTTCATTCCAGATCTGTTTAACTCTGAAGCCGTGTTCTGTATACTGCATTTACTGTGGTTTCGTAAAATGAAATTCTCAAAATAACTCCAATTAGTATTTTTTCTTTATTTCAGATATTCCCAAGAAGGAAAGGAGGGCTGTAGGAGATTGGGGTGAAGTCATCACATGGTCAAAGAATATCTTATGAAACTAAACATCTGGGACATTCATGAACATTTTATATGAATGAACGTGCTGTGTATATGCTATTTCTACACATGAGAGCAGGCATTCATACATATGCAGAAGTAAACCTAAATTATAGAACTCTGTTTGTACAACTCGCATTTTAAGCAATTGTTACTGGATAAAGGCGGTGGATTTCTTTGCCCGACGCACTCAAGTGACCAATTCCTGAGACAACCAGGTTTCAAAGAGAGAAAAAGTTTACTGCTAGGCCTGGAGCAGCAGATCAGAGCATCCTGTTGGCCCCCCAAATCCATCTCTCTGTACTGCAGTAATTCTGCCAGTTTTATAGGATCAAAAGATAGGCAGGTTTCAGGATAATGAGCATGATGATTCCAGATGATATAATTAGAGGTGGTCTAATTATTAGACAGGCGCAGATTGATTATATGCTTAGTCACAAAGCATGGATAAGAAAATGGCAGCCTTAATACGATGATGGGAGTGATTTTTAGTGCTATACTGAGGTATAGGTGACTTATAGGGTAAAGTCTAAACTATTGCACATGTCTGGAAGGCCCATTTTGGTTAGATCTAGTTTCAGTTATCAAAGTAATTTTGGACTTGGAGTGGGTTAGTGCTGGGCTGATCCAAGACCCTTCATTAATAAACATTAGAGGCTGTCTTCAGTGATTACAAGACTCTAAAGTTGAAAAACTGGGTACAAGTGAAGGTTAGTCACAAGGTTTTTACAATCACGATGGTACAAGATAAAGGCTCTACAATTATTATCAGAGAACGAGGCAGCTGGACTACATTTCAAAGATTTCAGGTATTTCCCTCTATCTACCCTAATACGCCAGAAAGGAAAAAGGAATATCTATATAATAATTCAGTAATCACAATCATTCCTTAAATCCTAATTTGTCAATTACACTATTGATTGACTTTATGTGATTGACTCATGATTATGTGGGAAGGTTAAAAATTATTATAAAACCAAAAGCCCTTTTAAAGAAATAACTGCCTGTTTTTAAAGATGGGGATATTTTAATAAGGTGCCCAGAGTAAAATATGGCTCAGTAGAAAACAAAATGCTAAGAGAGAGACCTAAATTGTGATGTAATAGACACAATCAGGAATTTGGGAGCTAAAGGAGAGTATGGAAGAAAAGACAAAAGATATGAGAAATAAGTGAGAAGACACTCAAGTAACTTACTAGAATTACTGCAGAATTTTGAATAATATGAGTATCTAAGATTCAATTTTAAGTTGTTTTTATTTGTGGTCTCAACATCAACCTCTGCAATTTTCTTGCAAACTTTCAGTAGAGCCTGGTACATAAGCTTTGGTGCACTCATGGGTGTGCATGTGTGTGTGTGCTTGTGTAAAAGTATTAGGAAAAAACAATAGTGAGATAGTCTATAAACCAGATTAATTCAGAGATGACCATGATAACGGAAGTCCTTGAGAATCCAAGTGAAAAACAGTCTTATCTAGATTTTGGAGTCGTGGTAACCTCTGTTAACAGGGTTACAAGAGATTCATGAACAAATTCTTCTACTAAAACAGAAAAAAACAATGTTGAGCATGAGATTGCCACATAAATGAAACAGACGGAGGGAGGAGTATAACATATTTTCAAGAGAATAAAATTTATCTTCAGACCTCTGTGGTGTCTTTCAATATTTAACCTAAAAGCATATTTAATTGTGACTTTTAGAATCTTTCTATGCCTGCACAGGTATATTGTTGGAGATGTTATCAGGCTATCAACACAGCATAGTAAAACAATAAATTTCACACACTATATGAGAATGAGATTATTTTTTCATCTGTAGATGATAAACACTTTTTGAAGAGAATAGTGGAGTTTTGGGTCCATCCACATACCTAATAACTGATATTGACTTTAGAATGTTGTAGAATCACATTTTATTCTGTTGTTTATGCCATTCATTTATTCATAGGTTGGAAAGTTCCATGAAAACTGGCACCACCCTGAAAATATTACATAACTATTATATAGTTATAGTTATAATATGGTCATTCTATTATATATATGAGCTAGACTATGTGCTTTTGAATAACCATGTACAACTTCAGTAATGCAATATGATGAATGAAATTTGTTCACTTTCACCATGTTTGCAGGATTTCAGAAGTTATTTTGTTCAATAATCTACAGAATTAGCCATTTTCAATTGAGCATCATTTACTTTTTCCTCTAACTGAAGAAGGGCCTACCTTGTATTATGTAATTTTATATCAAGTATTTCAAGCTAAGGAAGTGAAAAAAGTGACATTAACTTTTTGATTTTTGTTAATAGAGAAGTTATAGGATTATAGAAAAATAATGCAGAAAATAGAGTTCTTGTATATCCCTCCCCCAAGTCAGAGACACACCTAAGCACCTAGGGGCCATCTCCTGACCCTTGCCTAGCCCTGCCTCCTTTTCTACTGGGTGCAGATGTTTCAGTATGTTTCCATTCTGCAGCCTAGGGAGATGTTATGTCTAATGAAATGCCTGGCCATATTTTAAACCTGGAAAGCGAGAACAAGCAGCCCTAGCTGCTTATCAGGGCAGGAACTCTCAGTGGAAGGGCGTCCTCCCCATGGGTTGTATAAATAAGAGTTTCTCTCCTCTCGGAGGGGAAATGGGGCATGCAAAGCTGCCATCCACTGATCCTGATCGGAACACTTAGCCTCCTGGGGAGACCAGCCATAGTGGGATCTCTTCCCCTGCTCTTTTGAACCCTTCGTGTTGTATAAATAATAACACATTCATTTGCTGAAAGTTTCTGTTTTATCTGTTTTTTTCTGTGTTCCTACAATGCACCATATAACAACTTAATCTGCAGATTTTTATGGCACAGTGAGCAAAAATGCACATGGGGAAATATGGAGTGGGTTGATTTTTTTGGCCATGGTCACCATCACTCTTATGTTCCTTTTGCACTGGAGCATTTTGGGCAACACAGGATTGAGTTTTGTGGACTAAACTGAGGGGTCACCCCTACCTTACCAACCAGGATTTGTTGGAATGGGGGAGCATATCCTCACAGCCACTGCTGGGATGTACAGTGGTTCAGGATATCAGTCCCTATAATGCATCCCCTGGTGGGAAGTATGACCATAGGGGTGACCAAAGGGCCAAAGGCACCACCGCAAAGGGAGCGGTAATCTCCCATCCCCATACCCGTATGGAATGCCCTACACTTCCCAACATTCTTTGTTGTCCCCTCCCCTCTGCATCTCCCAGAATGATAGTGACCTGGTCATCTGTAGCCAAAAGCACCACAAAGAGTCTTTTTTCACTGACCCCCAAATTATACATGGACCACAGTATATGGCCTTTGGTACCCAGAGAGTGGTCAGAGGCTTTGGGCCCACCCCTAGGTCATTTTCAGTTTAGTCAAGCCCGGATAAAGAGACCCTTCCCAGGAGCCATCTCCTTAGTGGGGACAAAGGGAGAGGTGAGAGACCTGCAGGACCCTCCTCCTCTACTGCTCATGTCTAAGGATTGCGGGGAGGGGTTGGGCAGGGGAAGATTGTACCTGGTGAAATTGTGGCCGTCGTTTTTCCCAAAGTTCTCCATTGTAAATATCTTCCATGGTGTCCTTCTGGAACCCTTGCTCCAGTAGCCACAAGAACACAGCATGGCAAATGAGGGCCTTGAGAAGAAAGGATGGCCGCTGATGTGTCCTATGGGCCACAGGACTTGCTGGGTCGACCGGCTGTGGGTCTGGCTCCTTTGTCAGTTTTCATGATGGTCACTTTTCTAGTATGGGAAGCCCTTGCCACTAGCAATGAGGGTACATTAAACCTACTTAATTGTGTCAGGGAAAGCCAAATGGTGAAGAGGAAAACAGCTTGTCACCTCATTCATGAGACACTTTTCTATTAGAATCATCAATGTCTCACTGCGAATTGGGAATCTGATGAGGGGCTAAATCCCCACTTTCCTGGTACCAAAATCTTTTTTAGTTTCCAAGTTTCCAAGGTTGCTCAAAGCAAATACCATGAAATGGGTCAGGTTAAACAATGGGAATTTATTTGCTCTTGGTTTTGAGGCCAAGAAAATGTCCAAATCAAGGCATCACCAAGGCAATGCTTTGATGCCAGCGATCTGTGGCTCCTCTGTCACATGATGGTATCTGTTAGTCTCTCCCTTCTCTTTCTGGTTTCACTGATTTCAGCATCTTGCTTCTGTGACTTTCTTTCTCTTTGTTTGAATTTCATTCTGCTATAAGAGACTCCATAAAAATAGGAATAAGATACAAACTGGTTGAGGTTAATCACACTTTAACTGAAGTGGCCTCATCAAAAGGTCCTACATACAATGAGTTCACATCTACTGTAATAGACTAACTTTAAGACGGTGTTTTTCTGGGATATATACAGCTCCAAATCATCACAACAGCCTTGTCTTGTTCCTTGCTTTAGGGGAAAAGCTTTCAATTGTTCATCACTGAGTATGATGTTAGCTGTGGGTTTTTCATATAGGCCCTTTATCAAGAAAGTTTTCTTCTTTTGCTAATTTTACAATTGTTCTTATCAAGAAAGGGTGCTGCCTTCCTCTGTTGGAAATCTAGCAACCCACAGATATTTATTGAGTGCTTACTGAGTCCCTTTATCCTCCCATCCCACTAATTCTAATATTTTTAATGGAGATTTATTTTAAGAATATATGTTATTTATGACGGATGAGGAATCAGGAGAACTAGAATTTCATATCAGATCCTGCTGCTAATTAAATCAGTTGTTCAACTTGGGGAACCTCTGCTTGTATGTCAGCTGACACTAGATCAGTTTCTTTCCCTGTGCTATTGGGAGTAACAAGCGAGACAGTTGGTATAGAGGGACTTTGAAAATGTACTTGTCCTGTCTTACAGAGTAAAAAGTCATTAGACATATATGTACCTAACATTTATATTGTACATATAGTTTTGAAAAGTCATGCTGCAAACCTTTCTGTGAAACAAATGCTATTTACACTCATTGACATTCTATTAATGTAGTACGTCATTTATTTATTTATTTTTGTTGAATCACCCTTGAATAACTGGGATAAAATCCCATTTGATCATGGTGTATAATTCTTTTAATGTACTACTGGACTAATTTTGCTTGTAGTTTTTTAGGAATTTTGGATCTATAGTTATAAAAGGTATTGGTCTGTAATTTTATCTTCACTTGCTGTCTTTATTTGGTTTTGCTTTAAGAGTGAATGTTGGGTATAAGAGTACTTTAGGAGGTATTCCCTTATTGTCAATATTTTTGGAAGACTTGGAGCAAGAATGATGTTCTTCTAGGAACATTTGGTAAAATTCACCAGTGAAGCCATATTGTCCTTTTCTTTGTTGGGAGGCATTTTAGTTTGTTAAGTGCTGTTGGAATATAATATACCAGAAATGGGTTGGTTTTTTTTTAAAGGAATTTATTAAGTACAAGTTTACAGCTCTAAGGCCATAAAACTGTTCAAACTAAGGCATCCTGAGAAAGATTCCTTGACTAAAGAAATAGCTGAGGATGTTCAGGGTCTTTCTGTCAGCTGGGAAGGCACAAGGCACCATCTACAAGCTTTCTCTCCTGGCTTCTCATTTCAAGTGGCTTCCCCAGGGGCGTTTTCTTTCTGCAACTTCAAATGTCTCTGTCTGTGTCAGGTCTGAAGCTTTTTCCAAAATGGTTCCCTTTTTTATCTCACTCTAGAAATAATGTTTTATTGGAACAAAGCCATGTCAATTTCTTTACATACTGATTAAATGGCATAATGCAGAGTTGAATAGTTGTGACAGAAAATACCTAGTCCATGAAGCTTTAATTACTACCTGGCCTTTTCAGAAAAAATTTGCTGACTCCTGTTACAGAGCTCTCTTCAAAACCCTTTATGAGAGTTTCACTATGACATATCTCCAAAAGCTGAATTGCTGAGTTATAAGGTGAGAGAATTTGAAACTTTTCCATATGTAGGCAAATTGGTCTCCAGATGATTATTCCAATTTACATAATCACAAGCAATGTATAAGAATTCTTGCTGATTTACTCTCTAACCCTTGATATTACCTTACTCTGAAATTTTTGCCATTCTGATTGGTACAAAGTGGCATCTTTTTTAAAAAAATATTTTTGGGCAGGCCATGGTGGCTCAGCAGGCAAAGTTCTCACCTGCCATGCTGGAGTTCCAGGTTTAATTCCCAGTGCTTGCCCATGCAAAAAAAAAAAAAAAAGAAAAAAAAAAGAAAAAGAAAGAAAGAAAAAAATGATTGAGAAACATTCATACGCATATGTTCAATACATGGTGTACAATCAGTGGCTCACAATATCATCGCATAATTGTGTATTCATCACCATGATCATTTTTAAGAACATTTACATCACTCTAGGAAAAGAAATAAGAAAAAAGTCACACAAATGCTACCTTTTAAACGACTCCAATTAGCTACCCCACCTTGAATGGGTGGAGATACATCTCCACGGAAATCACCTAATCACAAGGTCCCGCTATCATTGGGTGGGTCACATCTCCAGGGAAACAGTTACTCAGAAAGATACCACCCAGCAATACTGAATCAGGATTAAAGAACATGGCTTTTCTGGAGTACACAACACTTTCAAACTGGCACCAGAACTTTTTATTACCAAATCAATCTCTTTATTAGTCTTCGGTCCATTTCTCTTTCTTCTTGAGTCAGTGCTGGTAATTTGTGTGTTTCTAGGAATCTGTCCATTTTCATCTAGGAATATGCAATGTGTTGGTGTACAGTTGTTTACAGTATTCCTGTATAATCTTTTTTATGTCTATGGAGTTGGTGGCAATATCCCCATTTTCTTTTCTGATTTAGTTGTTTACACGCTATCTCTTTATTTTCTTTGTCAGTCTAGCTAAAATATTGCTTATTTTATTGATCTTTTCAAAGAAACAACTTTTGGTTTCATTGATTCTATCATTTTTAAGTTTTTCTATTTCATTTATCTCCACTTTAATCTTTATTTCCTTTGGCTTTAGTTAGGTCTTATTTCTCTAGAGCCTCCAGTTGAATAATTATGTCCCTGATTTGAGACGTGTCTTCTTTAATAATAAAAGCATTTAGAACTATAAATTTCCCTCTCAGCACAGCCTTTCTGAATCTCATAACTTTTGGTATGTTGTGCTTTCATTTTCATTTGCCTCAGTCTATTTAATAATTTCCCTTTTGATTTCTTCTCTGTTGGCTGTTTATGTGAGTGTTGTTAAGTGTCCCTCAATTTTCCCATCAATATCTAGTTTCATATTTGAATTTTTGTGGTGATGCATTTTGAGTCCCTTCTCATTTCTTTCTGCATATAATTTTTTTCATGTATTTTATTTGTGGTTATCATGAGGTTTAAATTTAACATCCTATAACAATCACATTTGATTTGATAAATCTTCACTTCAATAGCACACACATATGCCTCTCCATTCTCCATCTTTTTGTTGTACTTGGTACATATTATATATAATATCTTTATAAATTTTATGTTTAAAGCCATAGATGTATCATTACTTTTTATGCATTTGCATTTAAGAACATGTAAGAAGTAAAAGGTTTAATTACATAACAACACAAAAAGAGTATACAATAGTACTAGCATTTATAATTATAGATATGGATACCTTTATGAGAGTCCTTCATTTCTTTATGCTCCTTCCATCTGCTTTCTAGTGTTCTTTTTTTCTTTCAGAACTCCCTTTAAAGTCTAGTGGTGGTGAAGTCCCACAGCCTTTGTTTTTCTGAGAATTTTCATCTCACCCTCATTTTTGAAGTATTGTATCACCGAATACAAAACTCTTATTTGGCAATTGTTTTCTTTCAGCACATTAAATATTTCTTCCCACTGGCTTCTTTCATCTATGATTTCTAATAAGAAATTGGCACTTAATCTTATTGGAACTCCCTCGTAAATAGCATGCTGCTTTTTCTCTTGCAGAGTTTAGAACATTCCTTGACAGTTGGACTACTAGATGTCTATGAGTGATTCTCTTTGAATTTATCTTGTTTGGGGTTCATTGGGATTCTTGAATGTGTCTACCCTTGTCTTTCATCAAATTTGTGAGGTTTCCTGCCCTTATTTCTTTGAATATTCCTCCTGCCTCCCTACTCTATTTCTTCTTTCTTTAGGACTCCAGCAATGTGGATATTGGTGTACTTAATGATGTGTCCCACAGTTTTCCTAGCCTCTGTTCATTTATTTTCATTCTTTTTTGCTTCCACTCCTTAGCCTGAATCATTTCTTTTCTCTTGTCTTTCAGTTTGTGGAGTTTTTCTTATAACAGCTCCAATCTACTGTTGAAACACTCTAGGAAATTTTTCATTTCAGTTATTGTAGTCTTTAACTCCAGTATTTCAGTTTGGTTCCTTTTATAATTGTTATCTCTTTATTGAGATTCTTATATTATTCATTCATTGTTTTCCTGATATCCTATAGTTCTGCTCTGTGTTTTCCTTTATCTCCTTAAGCATATTGATGATCCTTTTTTTTTGGGGGGGGGGGGCGGTCTTTATTCAGTATGTCCAAAGACTGGTCTTCTTTGTTGATGGTTTCTAGATTTTTATTTTGTTCCTTGGGTGGGCCTTCATTTCCTGTTTCTTTGTTTAGCTAGTAATTTTTATTGCACACTATACAGCTTAACATTTTAAACTTTTAACTCTGGGATTTCATCCAAAAAACACCTTTCATAGTCTTTGTAAATTGGCTTTGTGTGAACTGGTGCCCTTCTTCAGAATTTAGACCACATTTCGAGAAGTTCAGTCCAAGGCAAATGTGAAGCACAGAGTTCTCTCTGTGTTTTTGATCCTGTATCTTGTCCTGGCCTTGAACTGGCTCATGGCCTTAGAAATTCCTTTATTTATGGGAATTGGAATCCCTCTCTACTTTCCATGAAATAGACTTCCTTCCCTCATCTCCCAGGAGCTCTATTATAGTATGACACAAAGCAGATAATCTTTGCCCCAGGCCACTTTGAAATTAACTGTTTCTTACACTGCTTTAGCTGTCTGCAAGCAGCTTCTGTTTGCAGGGCAAATTCCAGGAGCATAAACTAGAGATGAGTTTTCTGGTTGGGTCTATCAGACTGCCAACAGATAGCTGGGCACCAGCATACAGGCACCCCAGTAATACGAATTACTCTTCTCTCTCAAAAATTGGGCTGGGGAATTCTTCCTCAATAGAGGAAATGTAGTATGACTCCACACCACACTGAGAAAGGCATCAGGGAGGGCCTAGCAAGGAAAACAAGAGTTTTCTTACTATTTTCAAAACTGTTTTCTTTATTTGGCGCTCACTCAGTTACTACAACACTTTAGCTATTTTCCACAGTTTTATAGAAGATGGCTATAGAGTTTTTCCTAGTTATTCAAAGAATCTTTGAGGGAACAGCATTGTGGATTATGTTATGTCACCCTCTTGGTTGACCAACCTCAAAAGTGACTTTTATTTGAATATGTGGAACTTAATAGATATTGTCAATTTTGTCTGTGTTAGATTTGTATATGGTCTATTTTTATGCTATAAGAATAATAGTTCATTATCTAGAAAATTGCTGGTCTTATTATATTACATGCATGTTATTATTCCTCTGGTAGATACCTTGAATTACATAACTATCTCTAAGAATATATTTACGTGAGAATCATCTATGATTCTTTTCCTCATAAAATACATCACGTGTGTCTTAACGGGGTCCTCAATGCCCTCACTTTGAACAATCACTGACTTTCTGAAAGTGCTTTTCTTTTTGCTCCTCCACTTTCCCTTTCTTCTTTTCTTTCCTTTATCTTCTCTGTCATCAGGGATACAAACTGAAACTATATAGTGGCTGATTTTTTTGATGTAGTAACTGAAAGACGAAATGGCATGCTATTGTTCCTCCCATTTTAAAATTACAACTATTTTCAGCTTTAATTATGAAAGTCTTTATTTAGAAAGTCTATGACTTATTTTGAGTAGTTCAATCTTTTTCTCATTTATCTTTCTTTTTGTGAGAATGAAGCAGAGGTGACTGAGGTGTCATCTGATAGCTACTTCTTTTTTATCATGATCTCATTTCTCACTGACAGATAGGAAATGGTGCTCAGATTAACCAGCCCACACAAACCCACCATATCAGAATCTGAGTATAATTTCTTTATCTTATTTTTAAAATACCACTTTTTCCAAGTTTGAAAACTTCCTAGTGAATAAGATTGTTATTTCAGGACTATGAGCAGCCTTGGTTCAAACTTGAAAGTCTGTGAGCAGAGATTAGTCTCCTTCATTGGTACCCAGTGAATACACTTTCCAGTGGGATGTAGGACATATTTAAATATTAGTTTACTAGGGTCAGTGGAGGGAGAGATGCAACCTGATTTATAGTATTTGCTGATTTCCATTGTGTAAATACTGTCACAGTAGTTGATTCTAAACTGCCACTATAATGTCATTAAATGTGGAATTGGGAGTAGATGCACACCATTACATTTCCACCATACTGGTATGATATATATAACCTCAAGAACTTGATTATAGTAAAACTAGTAAAATAATTAGAAAGTAATGAGTTTTTGGAACTTACTATCTTTTAAGATATAATTTATTTAAAATAAGTATCTATGTCATTCAATTTTTAATAAAGAACGTGTTTAAAAATTGACTCACAAAATTCTTGAAAATTTGACAAATGGTTTTTGCAGACCAGTGTAAGATGTCTTCAGCACACCACCAGCCATTTCCCTCTCTCTCAATGACAGCTCCTTCCAACACTCAGTGGCTGAGGATAAGAGGAGGATAAGTAAAATATTCTTGGGTGTTTGAAGACCATCTATTCGACACTTACTATGGGTCAGGTCCAGCTCTAGGTTTTTTATACATACTACTTTATTTCATACTTAAAACAAATCTGTAAAGTGGCATTAATTTGCATTTTGCAGATGAGGAACCTAAAACTCATAGAGTGAAAGAAAGTTTCCCAAGGCTGTAACATCTAACAAATAAGTGAAGAAGTCGGGATTCTTATTCAGATGTGTTAGATTTAACATTCTCACATGTTATTTATTCTCTCTGTGACTTTATGAGGTGGTTTTTACTATTTCTTCTTATGGATGATGGAAATTGAGCTTTAGAAATATTAAGGAATGTTTTTAAGGTTACATAGTTTATGAATTAGAAGACTATCCTCTTTCAAAGTTCATAATCTTTCTCCCATAAAATCTTCTCTATCTCAACCTCAATACACTTTGGGTAGAGAAGGAAAATTATTTGATTTACAGATTATGCTTGATATTTAGAATTCTGGTATTACATCCTTCTGGAAGCATATTTTATTAAAACAAGTCAAAAGTAGAGGGAAGGAGTGCAAGGGGTAGTTCAGTGGCAGAATTCTCACCTGCCATGTGGGACACCTGGGTTCAATTTCCAGCCCACGTGCTTCTCAAACAAACAAAGAAGCAAACAAACAAACAAACAAAAAACAGCCAAACAAAAATTCAACAAATGGTGCTACAATAAGGGGATACTTACATAGAAAAAGAATGAAATGTGATTCCCACCATAGAGCATACAAAAAAAAAAAGAGGAGAGGCGAATGCTCAAAGCAAAATGATAGATCTATACAATGAAATGTCAAGCAATAGCTATTAGCCAGAAGAAGACACATTTTTGATAGCCTGGGCCCCCGAATACTTTTACAGCAATAACATTTAGGTTATTCCAAATGCCATCCATGAAGGAAGAGGCTATCACTCAATATTAGAAATAAAGAGTTTCAATTATTGCTTTCTTAGGAAAGCAAGAGCTGTATTTGAAAGGCTTAATCTGTCTGAGCCAAACAGAAGTCCAATCTTCTCTGCTTGGGTTCATTCTTTCTTGCTGAAGACAAGCCTATTCAGTGTTATGGGGATGATGGCTCCTAGCAGGCCCTACTTTATACTCTTCCATTACACAGCATTGGAAGGGTCCTGCTTCTGGAAATTAAGAACTCAATAGTAAGTCACTCTGCTTGTCTTGTCATAGATAACATGCTCCTCCTGGAGCAATCCCAGAGAACAGAGGAATGAAAACCTATGATGGGTCAAGACAGGATCACTTCCCTAACTCTGTGGAGGAATCAGAAGTTTGTTGCTAGAATTTTTTAGAAAGGGATGAGCAAAAAGTAATTATCATTACTTTAAAAAAAATGGTAATGGGAAGACTTCCTGAATCACCCAAATTAATAGCTGAATCCAATATAATAAATTTTATTATTTTGATGCTTTCTACATTTTTTAGTGCCTAGTATTATTTACAGAAAATTGGTCAAGCAAAGCCTCTTGTTTGATACTGACAAGACTTTTGCCACAGAAAAGATGCCAAGTATTAGGATTGGCATGCATGAAATGATGGCCACTGTAAAATTATACATTTCACCCTGGATTTCCATAATTTGAAGTCACAAACAATTCATTTATTAATCACTTGTACAAATGAGGACGACCTTTTGAAAGCCTTTCCTAAAATACATTTGTTCCTAATAGTAGTGATTTACCACATTTTTCCACCTATGGGAGAGATCATTCTGATATATGCCTTTTGAACTGGCAGCTTTGAAATATTCCAAACACTTTCCAACATGATACCTCTTACAAATCTCCTGAACAGAGATAAGCAGATTAAATAGAAGGCTAGGATGAAAGAACTCCTTTCCCTCAAGATCTACCTGTGCCAAAGAGTGAGATAAATGTCTCCTAAAATGCAAGGATAGAGAGTGATGCCATCAACATGGCAACATAAACATCCCTTTAAAAAGCCTCCCCCAAGATTCAGCAAACAAAATGACAAATTCCACTTGATTTGAACTCTGGAGGATGGTAGAAAATGGGGAATGACTCCACAGATGTTAAATTGAAGAAATTGGAAGATATGAGGTAGGAGAAGTCCATCCCCAACCACTGGTCAATTCCTGTTAACCCCTTACTCAGTTCTGCATAACTCAGGAGTCTCATAGAGGCAACATGGCCCTGGGTCCCTCTCATCATGGACAGAGACTAGACTGAATCACAGCAGTGAGTTAGAACTCAATGCCAATCCAGACACAGGGATCAAAGTCCACTGGGACCCAGGGTGGAATGCAAACCAGTGAGGAGTGCTGCACACAAAAAGGGCCCTCAGAGATGGAGGATGGGGGGAAGACTACCATAAATAGCTGGTAAGTTCTGTTGCGACCAAATAATTTTCAGTTGGCTGGACCACCTAAAAGCAAAACAGACTTTTCTGAAGTGATCCACCTTTCTGGATTGACCCTCTCTGACACTCTAGGGCAGGATAACATAACATGGAAGAAACCAAAGACAAGAAAACCTCACAGAGAGAAAAAAAAGTGTGTGTGTGTGTGTGTGTATGGCAGGGGAGTGGTTGGTAAACTGAACTGCCATAACATAGGTCAGGTTCCTGAACTGAAAAGCATAAGAAAAACAGGGCACTGAGAGAGGGAGAGAATTTTAAGAAATCATTGGAACTAGGGAAAAAAGTCTGTACAAAAACAAACATAGCAGATCAAAATTCCTAGAGAGCAAACAGAAAAAAGGAAGATTTCTCTTGGAGGTGAAACAATTGTACAAGTACAATCTGAAAAATTGCACCACATATCCGGAGAAAGACTCAGATGAAAAAGAGTTGATATAATTTGAAGAGTTAAACACAGGCTATTCTAGAGGTCTAGACTAAGTTAGATCAAGCATGAATGCCAACCAAGAATAAAATGCTAAACAAGAGGGAGAAAAGTAACTTCAGAGTTGTGCTGATTTGAAAGGATGTATGTACCCTAGAAAAGCCATGTTTTAATTCTAACCCCATTTTGTAAAGGCAACCATTTCTTCTAATCCCTACTTTGAAACTGTAATTAGGTCATCTCCCTGGAGGTATGATTTAATCAAGAGTGGTTGTTAAGCTGGATTAGGTAGAGGTGTGTCTCCACCCATTTGGGTGGGTCTTGATTAGTTTACTGGAATCCTATAAAAGAGGAAATATTTTGGGGAAAGCTGGAGATTCCGAGAGAGCAGAGAATGACATAGCCATGAGAAGCAGAGAGTCTACCAGCCAATGACCTTTGGAGATGAAGAAGGAAAATGCCTCCCAGGGAGCTTCATGAAACAAGAAGTCAGGAGAGAAAGCTAGCAGATGATGCCATGTTTGCCTCATGCCTTTCCACTTGAGAGAGAAACCCTGAACCCCATCAGTATCTTTCCCTGCATGCCTTAGATTGGACATTTCTACAGACTTGTTTTAATTGGGGCATTTTCTCAGCCTTAGAACTGTAAACTAGCAACTTATTAAATTCCCATTTTAAAAACCATTCCATTTCTGGTATATTGCATTCTGGCAGCTAGCAAACTAAACAAGAGTTAATCCATTGAAAGAATCAGATGCCTAGACATTAGCAAAAAAATTACACTATAGAACAGAAAGATATATCTAAAGTCATAGGAAAAAATTAAAACTTCAGAGGAATCTCAGTAGTTGGGACAAATAATCAAACACATTCAAAGAAATCTAAATCAATTCAAGGAAATGAAGGAATATATACATAATGTGTAAGCATAAAGAAATAACAGAAAGTATATAGATGAAGGGCACAATAGTAAAGATTAAAAATACACTAGAAGCATATAACAGTAGATATGAATAGGCAGAAGAAAGAATCAGTGAGCTAGAAGACAGTTTACTTTAAACTGTACAGTAAGAAGAACAGATAGAGAAAGAATGAAAAAATTGAACAGTGTCTCAAAGATTTCAGTGACAACCTGAAGTGAACAAACGTATGTATCACGGGTGTCTCTGGGGAAGAAGAGAAGGGAAAAGAGGCATAAAGAATATTTGAGGAAGTAATGGCCAAAACTTCCCAACTCTTATGAAAGACATAAATATACATGTCCAAGAATCACAATGTATTCCAAACAACAAATTGTAATAGACCTACTCCTAGACACATACTAATAAGAATGTCCCAAAGATAGAGAATTTTGAAAGTAGTAAGAGAAAAGAGATTCATCACATACAAAGTATCCTCAATAAGACTATGTGCCAATTTCTCATCAGAAACCATGGGGGTAGTGGTATTATAAATTTAAAGTATTGAAGGAGAAAAACTGGCAGCCAAAAATTCCTTATCTGGAAAATCTGCCCTTCAAAAGTGAAGTAGAGTTTAAAGTATTTAGTTAAAAAGAAACCGAGAGAGTTCATCAACAAAGGACATGCCCTACAATAATTACTAAGGGGAATCCTGAAGATTGAAAGGAAAAGGCAGGAGAGAGTGTCTTGGAGTAGTGTGAAGAAATGAAGATCCTTAATAAGGGTAACTGAAAGGGTAAAAGCAAAATCCAATAATACTATATCCTCAATATGCAACTCTACTCTTGAATTCATATAAGAATCAGAATACAATTGAACAAGATAAAGGCATATTTCCTGAAAGAGATTTGCAAAATATAAAGTGGTAAAGGGGGAGAAAAAGAACATAAAGAGGGGAAACAAAGACATGGGAGTGAGAATGTATATGCTACTGAAGCCAAGTTAGTATCTTTTCAGATTGGTAGATTATAGATGTAGGTTGTGTAATATAAACCCCAGGGTAACTACAAAGAAATTACTGAAAAAATATACAGAAACAGAAATGAGAAAGGGATCAGTCAGATACATCATAAAAGATCAAGTATACAGAAAAGGAGATTGCAATAAAAGAAAGAGAGGGAAAAAAGACACAACATATAAAAATCAAAGAACAAAATGACTACAGTAAGTACTGCCTATACAGTAATAACATTGAATGTTAAGGGATTAAACTCCCCAATCAAAATATACACATTGGCAGAATGGATTTTAAAAAGCATAATTCAACTATATATTGCTAAAAGAGACCCACCTCAGATCCAAAGACACAGGCAGGTTGAAAGTGAAAGGATGGAAAATGATATTCCATGAAAATAGTAAACAAAAAAGAGCTGGCATAGCTATACTAATAATGGACAAAATAAATTTAAGTCAAAAGCTTTTATAAGAGGCAAAAAATGACACTATATATTAATGAAATGGGCAATCCACTAAGAAGAAATAAGACCAATAAATATTTCTGTACCTAACCACAGTACCCCAAAATACATGCAATAAACACAGGTAAAACTGAAGGGAGAAATAGATACCTCTACAGTAATAGCTGGAGTCCTCAATATACTACTTTTGTCAATAGTTAAATGGAAGACCAATAAGGAAACAGAGAATTTGAATAATAAGATAATTAATCTAGATCAAACAGACATATACAGGCTATTATACACCAAAACAGCAGGATATACATTCTTCTCAAGTGCTCATGGATCATTCTTCAGGATAGACCACATGTTGGGTCCCAAAATAAGGCTCAATAAATTAAGAAAGATAAAATCATACAAAGCATCTTCTCTGACCACAATGAAATGAAATTGGAAATCAATAACAGGTGGAGAACTGGAAAAGAGTTCAATAACACTCTTAAGTAATCAGTGAGTCAAAGAAGAAATTGCAAGGGGAATTAGTAAATATATTTAAACAAATGAAAACAAGAACACCAGGTATAAAAATTTGGGGGATGCAGCAAAGAAAAATTTGAGGGATGTTGGAAGGGAAACTTATAGCCCTGAACACTTACATTAGAAAAGGAAGAAAGAGTTAAACTCAAGGCCTAAATGCACACTTGGAAGAACAAGAAAAAGAATAGGAAATTAACCTTAAAACAAGCAGAAGGAAAGAACTAACAGAGATTAGAGCAGAAATAAATGAAATTGAGAATAAAAAAGCAATAGATAAATTAACAAAATCAAAAGTTGTTTCTTTGAAAAGATCAATAAAATTATCAAACCTTAGCTGGACCTACAAAGAAAAAAAGGGAAAAGATGCAAATAAATAAAAATCAGGATTGAGAGGGGGGACATTACTACTGACCCTACAGAAATAAAATGGATCATAAGAGGATACTATGAACAATTGTATGCTAACAAATTAGATAACATAGATGAAATGGACAATTTTCTAGACCATACGAAAAACCTACACTGACCCTACAAGAAATAGTAGACCATCAATAGACCAATTACAAGTAAAGTCTAATTTCATAAATATGAAAAGAGGGGCAGGACATAGGCATCATTTTATTTAGTTTTGTTTTGTTTTGTCTTGTTTGTTAGTTTAATTTGTTTTGCTTTGTTTTGTTTTATTTGTTTTCATTTATTTTAGATTTTGTTTATTTTGCAAATGCAGAGCTAGCAGGTATAGTATGGCTCTGGAGCCTTTAGATGTATCAGCAGCCTTCTGATCCCTGGATTTCAATTAAAGTGATGCAACCTTGTAGGCAAAATTCCAGGCCATTTCTTGCTTCTTCATATTCTACAGCTTTGCTTGTGGCAAAATTGTAGTATCCCTGAATTGACAATTCAGGTGTGTTGTTTTGAGAGTCTTTCCTGTAGACAAATTTAAAGCCAACTGCCCAGATGCTTCAATAACTTTGTTAGTGCACAATTCTTTGCATCTAATCCTAAAATATCCTTTGCATCTAATACTAAATATTAATACTTAATAGTGCATTTAGTATTAGATGCAGATCCTTTGCATCTAATACTAAAATAACTAGTAGTGTCTTTTATTTGCCACAAAGTCCTGCCTATTGTGGTATTTGGTACCAAAAATGGCCAAAGGCAACAGATCTTGTTTTTCAGAGGCTGATTTAACTGTCTATTTGGGTTTGAAGGGAGTGATGTTCCTGGTTACCTTCATAGGATAGAATAGTGGCATCCCATCACACCAGTGGCAAAATTACTTAAATTAAACCTTTGGTCCCTTGAAATTAAGTCTTGGCAGACCAGTGAGGGTAAGATAGTCCTGAAGAATACAGGAACTTTGGGGTAGCAAAGCTGTTTTCAACTTTATCAGAGATTTTAAAGAAAAAATAAAAACTCAAGTTTTGAGTTATCACCTCAAAGCATTCTCAAAGTATTGGGGAATTTCTATGGCTATACAGAAAGTAGCCAAAATCATATGCAGTTTGACTCCATTTGTTGTTGAATTACAACATAGGTAAGTCAAAAGCCCCAACAGGTCTCTTACATAAAGAGGAAGGTTAGATAACTTATTGTAAAAGAATAGAATCCCAAAATTGGTATGGTAATATTACAATATCACCAAGCACTCCAAAAAGCACCACTAACTTCCCTGGCTGTCAGAAGCATCTTCTATTTTCCTGTCTTGTTCTGATTAGCTTGACAATACTGCAATCATTTCTTTTTTGTAAAAGAGTATCAAATCTTCTGTCGCAACCCTACCACATCTCCCATTGCTTCCAGACAAAACCAGAATCACATCCTAGCTGGCCAAATACAATGTGTATCTTGGGAAAAGAAGTTACATGCTCCAAATCACAAGGCCTTATTTATGTACATCAACAATATTCTGGAAAGTCTTTGTGAATGGATTCTGAGGATGGTAAAGCAAAAAGAAAAAAATGCAGTCTTAGATTAGAACGACTTTTTCAACATATGTGAACTTATCAGAAATTCTGGATTCAATATGCTGGCTCAACATCTGATATAGTTCAAATTATTCATTCAATTAGTTCATTGAAACTTTAACTCAAGGATGGTCCATATTGTATGAGGTTGAGGATAAATTCCTTGCATGTGCATGCCCAAGAACACACTCATGCACACACACAAAGGAGGGTAGTTAGACATCCCCTGTCTGTCCCCAGAAAGGAGAAACTCTTTCTTAAGTCTTTCCTCATTTAACTGATATGCAATACAAGTCCATTGTTTAAAAATCTCCTCCAAAATAAAAATAAAAACTTCCCCAGATGGAAATAGAAATTGTTGATAAAAGGGAAAAATTTTAGACCTTCATATTCACTTTTCATGAAAGGCATTTTTGCATAATAGAAATGGTACAAGGACTTTGAGTCTCAAAATTCTTCAGAAACAGCTCATTTGTAATATTGGGCATTCTCACATGTTTTTGCTTTTACCAACAAAATCCTACATACATAATCTGAACACAAAGCATAAATTAGAAAAGATTTTAAATTCTCAATCCAATTAGGTGCCACCCATTTGAGAGTATAGAATGTGTGGAAGGAGATGGGTGGGCCTCTCAGATTTTTCTTAAGGAGCTTAAGGCAAACAAAATGGAAATACTAAGAGACATATCAAGAAAACAATGCTAAAATAAATAGATTTCATATGTACAATGGAGTATAATGAAATTTGTTTGGTGCCTTTGAGAGTGATTTTGTGCTGAGAAAAGACCATTTGGAAGTTTAATTTTGTTTAAAAAATGGTTTTATTTTAATTTTACTATGAAAATTTTACATATGTTACAATAACTTGAGTAACAAAGTAATAACTCAAGTTATTACTTAAGCTTTTAAGTTTAGCCTCACATGTTATTATTCTATGTTTGGTACATTAAAAAAAATGCTTTCAAAGGATCCCATTTAAAAACTTAGTTCAAAAGTTTAAAATGTATTTTATAATTAGTATATTTTATTTCCTTTTCAATGGATTCTATTATCTGAAATAAACAAAGTCCTCCTGAATATTAAATAATTCTTACAAATCTAATAAACTTAAAAATAATGTGGAACTTCATATTTTTTATGTTTCAAAGCAGCACATAAAATAAGAAAAATTTCTTCTTAAAATGGCAACTCTTGAGATACCTACTAAGTAACTTGATTTTGGATTTTAATTTGAAATTATGAAGGCTGACACTTTAATGAGCCAAAATTCTGTAAAAAAAAAACTATATAAATGTTCTTAAATTTTCAGACATTACTGATTTTTTTTTTAAGACTAGTCAAGCAAAGCAGTGGGAGTGGAGAATGAACAAAGAAATCTGTAACTGACTGTAATCAATTAGCTGTAACTTCCACTGCACTTGAACCAGCCACTGGTTCCTTTTCTCATATTTACGCTGGGTTTGGTGTCTCATCGACACTTCCATATGCAATCTTAAATCTCCTTGATGTTGGAGGGTACCTCTGTAGAAGACAATTACCATCCAAGTTTACTGAGTTCACTTTGACCAATGGTCTTTTCAAGATCTGGGGACATTTAGGGTGATTCTTCTCCCTGATTACTCAGGACGCTGGGATCATATTAGGAGTTGTCTTTTTAGTACGCTTGAGGTTATTAATAACCAATGAAGTCAGCTGGACATTGCCTGGGTTCCTGTTCACAGTCTTGAATTCTTTTATAGTTACCATGTAACTGACCCTGTAACTTCAAGGAGTATAGCGTTGTCAATTCGCACACACCATTTAATTCTGTTGTCAACTCAAAACTCCCGTCTGGGTTTACTACGTGTATTCCTTTGAATCTTAAGATATGAAAATAGTTAACAATAGATGAAATTTGATGAAATTCTGGATTCTCATAAACCACTTCTCTTAATGCAATTGAGCCTGACGTGGACAGTTTTCTTCAGCAGACGTCAACCCCTTTCCTTGGCCTTTGGATAAATCATTTTGCCCTGTAGTGACATGATTTCTGTATCTATAAAGAAGGGGGCAACCAAGCTCACAATATCATTAGAATTAATGAATAATGTCCTGGACAATTGTTATCAAAATAATTTGAACAAGAATAGCATGCTTCTAGATTGTGAGCTGCGTTAACAAGCCTCTGTTGAGAGACTAGTGCAATGGGAAGAATGCTGGATGAGGAGATAGCAGACCAGCATTTAAATCACTGTTCTGCCCCCAATACCTGGCAAGTCCCTTAACCTCTCTGACCTCTTTTAAACTGAAGATTTCCTTATCTACTTATTCTGTTGTTTGAAGAATCATATGATATAATACAGGAGAATGGGCTTGTGATGTATGAAATCCCACACCAGTTTGTGCTTTATATTACTGCATTGCAATAAATTTCTACAACCTACCTCTGTATAATTAGTTCCTGATCCCCCACAGCACTGGTTCCAGTGCTCTGAATGGGTCTGGGAAAATGTATTCCAGCTTCTAGAATGTGGTATCAGAAAGATAAATACCACATTAACATGTTTTGCTAACTGTTTTCTTTAATTCACTGATATTTCCTCTCAATCATAGAGAATTCTAGAGAATATGTAATCACATTATCATTTATATTTGCCTTCCCCAGGATGAAAAAACTATAACAGTTTCACAGTTTGTAAGTGACTGTGATGAATAAGTACCTGAGTTAATATCTTGTCTTCCAAAAGAGGATCTTATTTATGTTTCTTTGCTACCCTGATATCTCATTCAAATCAAGGTTTATGAGAAAAAGATCAAAGGGAAAATGAGAAATACCAATTAAAATTTAATACAAAGCCAGGGGGATCCTTGAGTTTTTAGGGACAATTTAAAAGACTTTCTTGGACAAAATAAGGATTTATAAGTAGTAAAACCCAAAAATGGACAAAAGTAACTAAGGCTAATAATGGGGAATGTTAAAAAAGAATTTTGAAAGAGGCACACACTCACACACATACACACACACAACAGCTGTACTGAGTGAAAGAAGTTATGGAAAAGAATTTGGGGAACAACTTTAACAGTACTGAAGTGGTACAGCATAACTAAACAAATAGAGAATTTGTGATTTTATGAAATTAGGTTTTGATTGTGTTGTTTCTTTTATCATGGTTTCATTTGGTGATTATCCCCACAAATCACATTCCCTCAAAGAAAATAATATTACAGTTAGAAACCTGGTGGTTCAACTATGCCATGAAGTTAGGGAGTTTTGAATATTTCATCTATATCATCATATTGGTGTGGTAAACAGCCTTAATAGTCTTAATCATGTTTTAAAAAATCAAAGTGATAAAATACCTGAATTCTAACTTCCAGCATTATTACCAATTGTTTCTGATAGTGAAATCAATCTTTATTAAAAAGCAGAAAAAATAAATTGTACACAACAAGACAAAGTGATCCTGTCAAATTAACTAAATAAAATCATAAGGAGTGGGCCACAGTGGCTCAGCAGGCAGAGTTCTCACCTGCCATGCTGAAGATCCGGGTTTGATTCCCAGTGCCTGCCCAAGCCAAAAACAAACAAACAAACAAAAAACCTCATAGGTACTTCAGAATTCTAAAAATATGAATATGCAAGTGTCTCAGAAAGCTTGTGTGACTCAAAAACCTAATGGTATTTCAAGATTGTGGAGAAAATCTGGGGGTTAAATTGTGCTACACGCTGTCTGTGAATCTTAAATATATTGCTTAAAAATAAAAGAAATAGGGTTCATTTCCAGGTGCCTCCCCATGCAAATAAAAGACAATAAAGAAATAAAAGAAAATAAAGAAATAAAATAGGGAAGAAAATTCATTTGCTTATTTAGGCATTATTAAGGATTTAGAAATTTTCTTCCCTATTTCTTTTTGCTTTTGTGTATTTGGGGTCTTACAACTTAAAAATACGTGTGGAAAACTGATTAAGTGTCTGAGGGAAAAAAGTAAAAACAGCAAAAAGATTAAATGACAGGCATACTAAGTAAATATTGAAGGAATTATGATTATTTAACTTGGGCATAAAGGGGTTATTTTCATTAATTTGAATGAAGAACAGTGACTAGCATGTTATATTTTCTCAGACCTGAAAAAGAGGTAAGAAGAAGACAGGAAGGTCAGCTATAAGGAAAGACTCTACCTCTAAAGTCTCTTAAACACCAACTGAGATTACCACAGGAAAGTGTGGGCTAGCTTTTCCAGAGACCTTTCCTTTGGGGAAGGAAATCATCTATCATGGAGTTTATCACTTAAAGCCAGCCCATGTTTGTACTGAAATATTTTTCCAACTGTATCTACCTTTGAAGGAGATAGGAAAATGTTCTTTACCATGCTGCCTCATACTCTTTAACATCCTCCCAAAAAGCGATTTTATTTTTGCCCATATAATTTGTGTATCAGGGTAAGATTAAAGTCTCATTAGTCACTAGTACTCATAAATATTCTCTTCTCTCAGAGATGAATAGTCAAAGAAAAATATGTACCAAGAGTGAGTCAGAATCTAACTTTTTTGAAAGGATATTCAATAAATGTAATCATTCATATAAGGAGGTTTTAATTTCCATTTCTAGAATTCAGTTGTTACTAGGAAACTGTTTTTACTGTTTAAAAATTTATCAAGGTATGTTTTTTGAAGCACAGAGGGATAGGCTCAAGGAAAGAAAGGTTGACAGTGTAATTTTAGCTGTTATCAAGGTCACATCTGTTGTTTAGGATTGCAAATGCCAGCTTAGTATGACAGTGCATTCGCCTACTCTTGTCACGCCAGCCTCCATGTCAATGTTGAACATATGGTCTTTCAGTGGAGGCTGCCTACTCCATTTTCAAAGCTCCCCTTGTGTCTCCAAAGAACATCATGTTCTTACAGAAAAAAGAAAGTCCTTCTTAAGTTCTGGTACCCCAAACCACTTGGGCTGTGTTTTCAAGCTTCACATTAGAATCAATTCAAAACTAGTCCAGAGCTACTTTTCAGTAGTTCAGGCATCTATTTTTGTGGAGGAATAACCAGTAACCATCCAGGATATAACTTTCTTCAAACACATCACTGAGTCCATGAATCAATTATAATTGGGTTGAGTAGGAATCACAGTCAATTTTAGAAGGATTCTATTACAATGTGTGTATATGTGCACAAACTAAGAATTCAGGTAACTATAAACACACAAGGAGGGTTGGAATAGCTATTGGTCAATAAGAGCTTCGATTAAATGAGGGTCAAGTGAGGTTCCCATAACGACCAAGAGATGAGGATTTGTCTTTAAGTAGTTAGGGATCAGAGGCCAATTCTTTCCTTCTCTGAGAGAATGTGGGAGGAAATGTTTGTACACTGTAGGTTTTGAATGTCAAAGATGACAAATTTTGCCCAACACTTACTGGAGGATGAAGGAGGGAGAATAGGAGTTGGGGATTGTTCTAGTTTGCAAACTGCTGGAATGTGATTGTGGTAGTTAGGTTCAGATGTCAGCTTGGCCAGGTGAAGGTGCCTAGTTCTGTTGCTTTGGACATGAGCCAATGGCATGTGAAGTTCATCTGTCACTGGTTATATCTGCAGTCAGCTAGGGGAAGTGCCTGCTGCAATGAATGATGTTTGATTTAATTGGCTGGATGCTTAAATGAAAGAACACAATGCAGCACAGCTCAAGCAGCTCAGGATATCTCATTTCAGCACTTGCAGCTCAGCCCAGGCCTTTGGAGATGCAGATAGGAATCACCCTGGGGAAAGCTGTTGGAACCCAGAAGCCTGGAGAGAAAGCCAGCAGAGATTGCCCTGTGCCTTCCCATGTAAGAGAGACCCTCAGATGAAAGTTAGCTGTCTTTCCTCTGAAGAAAGTGCATTGCATTCTGGCAGCTTTGGCAGACTAGAACAGTGATATCACAGAAACAGAACAGTTTTTAAATAGGGGAATTTATTAATTTGCACATTTATAGTTCTAAAGCTGTGAAAATGTCAAAATTAAAGCAAGGCTATAGAAATGTCCAATCTAAGGTATCCAGGTAAATAGACCTTGTTTCAAGAAGACTGATGACATTCAGGATTTCTCTCTCAGTTGGACAGGCACATGGCAAACATAGTGACGTCTGTTAACTTTCTCTCCTAGTTTCTTGTTTCATGAAGCTCCCAGAGGGGCATTTTCCTTATTCATCTCCAAAGGTCTCTGGCTGCGTGGGCTCTCATGGTTCTTGTGGCCCTGAACTTTTTTCAAAATGTTTCCTCTTTTAATGGCTTCCAGTAAACTAATCAAGACCCACCTGGAATGGGTGGAGTTGCATCTCCCTCTAATCAAATGTTAATACCCACAATTGGGAGTGTCACATTGCCACGGAGATCATCTAATC
Organism: Myrmecophaga tridactyla; assembly: GCA_004026745.1. Taxonomy (NCBI): domain Eukaryota; kingdom Metazoa; phylum Chordata; class Mammalia; order Pilosa; family Myrmecophagidae; genus Myrmecophaga; species Myrmecophaga tridactyla. Next base: position 16,692 of record PVIY010011219.1, on the reverse strand, counting down.
AACTTTCCAACCTATGCTGCTGAATAGAAGTTAAAAGAAGAGGCTGCTTCCACAAGATGGATCAGGGATGGTTAAATAGGATCAGCAAAAAGAGATTATTTTGAGTGTAGTAGGACTTGCTATCAGTCAACTGATACTTCCTAGACCCCCATTGAAGAGATAATTGATGTAAATTAAAGAAGCCCAAACCAAAAATATAGCTGTATTCCAAGAACAAGAGAAAATTAAAGGTAAGAAAGTACCTGCTAGGAGAGACCTGTTACTTGATATAACATCATGTGTTTCAGTTTGCTAATGCTGCTGAAAGCAATATACCAGAAATGGATTGAATTTTATAAAGGGGATTTACTAAGCCACAAGTTAAAATTCTAAGGCTGTGAAAATGTCCAAATTAAGGCATCAATAAGAGGACACCCTCTCAGAGGAAAGGCAGCTGGTATCCAGTTCCTCTGTCACATGGGAAAGCACATGGTGACAACTGCTGTCCATCTCTCCCAGCTTCTAGTTTTAAATGGCTCTTGCTAAGCATCTGTGGGTCCTCACTCAGCTTCTCTGGGGCAAACTCTGGGTTTCATCTCTTAGCATCTCCAAACATTTGTGTCTTGTTTTCATCTCTCTGTTCTTTGTCAGCTACGCTCTCTGTGTTGGCTCTTTCTTTTAAGGACTCCACTGAACTAATTAAGATGCACCTACAATGGGTGGGGCAACATCACCATGGAACTGATCTTATCAAAAGGCCCCACTCAAACAATAGTTCTGCTCCCCACAAAATTGGAATAGAATTAAAAGAACATGATAAGGCAGGGCAAGATGGCAGCATAGTGAGGTGTGGAATTTAGTTCATCCTCCAGAGCATCTAGTAAATAGCCAGGAATGATACAGAACAACTGTTGGGGGAACATTAGTGTCTGGACACACAGCATACATCAGTCTGTACAAGGTGGAATGGCAGAAATCCCATACAGAACTGTAAGTCCTCCAAGCTATGGAGGCTGGCACCCCTCCCCAATGGACATGGAAAGCTGATTTCCCAAGGGGAAAGGAAACAGACTTTACTAGCAACAAAGGCTTAGCTCAATAAATTCCAATTGCAGAACTAATTAACAAATTCTGACTACTGAAACAGGCCCCCACTACAGATAAGACTGGAATAAGCACTAAAGGAACTAGGAGTTTTTGCTTTGGCAGATATGGGCCAGGGCTGATAAAAACAGAAACAAGCAAAAAACAACACCACCAAAAAAGGAGGCTTTCTGAATTAGACAGCATAAAATCCTGGAAAAGGGCTAGACCCAAATAAAAGGGGGCACATGCAGCCTAGGGATACATAAAACCACATACCAACTCAAGCTTTTGATGGACAAACCCAAGGAGTGGGTGCTCAGCTCTGAAAAGGCTTTTATATTTTTCTTTTTTTTTCATTCTCTCTCTCTCTCTTTTTTTTTTTTTTTTGCTTCTTAAATAGTTCATTATATAGAACTGGAAGCACTCTCAGGTTCCAGCACTGCCCCAACTAAGGGTGGAATTAAGCTTGTCTGGGATACAAAGTAAACAATCAGGTGAAAGGAATTAATTCCCTGAAGGGTGTGTCTTCCCCCCAAAAAGGGGGAATAGGGCCCAGCTCAAGTGGAATTCCACCTTCAAAGAATTCAGACCCCAGGGACTGGAAAACTTAAGCAATTAAAGCCATCCTACTATGTCACCTCTGTCTTAAACATGCTCCTGGCAAGGAGACTCTGATGAAATTAAAGGCACTGCATCACTTTAAGCTGGTGGGAAGACAAGAGCAGGCAAGTACCACGTGCTGGGTAGGATAAAAAGCAGCACAGAGTCTAGAGTGTTCGTAAGAAAGTCTGACAACCTTCTGGGTCTCACCCTTAGGGGAAATTGGTGCTGTCTACTCTCTCCTCCTGAGCTGTGGGCCTGTCTCTGTGGGAAAATCTGACTTGGGTCTATAATATCTGAGAAGACACTCCTTGGATAAAATAAGGTTCTCTATAGACAGGGTAAGAAAGAGAAAAGCAAGAACTGAAAAATTCTGATCAGTTAAACAGAACCTATGCTAGAGGTCTAGAATAAGTTGAACTGAATGTCAAAGAACAGATAGAGAACAAAGCCATCCAGCAAGAAAACCCTAGGTAAAAGAGTGAAAACAACCCCCAGAATGAATTAATTACAGAAATCAAATGCTTAGGTGCAAGCAAAAAATAATGAGTCATACTGGGAAAATTGAAGATATGGCCCAGACAAAGGAACAAACCATCACTTCAAGTAAGATACAAGAATTGAAGCAACTAATTCAAGATATTCAAACAGACATGAAAAAAATTCATCAAAAGTCAAATCAATGAGTTGAGGAAGGATATAAAGAAGACACTGGGTGAACAAAAAGAACTTGAAAAATTGAAAAAACGAATTTCAGAACTTATGGGAATAAAGGGCATGATAGAAGAGATTGAAAAACAATGGAAACCTACAACAATAGATTTGAAGAGGCAGAAGAAAGCATTAGTGAACTAAAGAGCAGGACATCTGAAATCAACACACCAAAGAAAATACAGGGAAATGAATGGAAAAATATGAGCAGGGTCTCAGGTAATTGGATGACAACATGAAGTGCATAAATATAAGTGTGGTGTAGTTCCCAGAAGAAGAGAAGGGAAAAGGAGTAGAAAAACTGATGGAGAAAAGAATCACTGAAAATTTCCCATCTCTTATGAAAGACATAAAATTACAGATCCAACAAGTGCAGCATACTCCAAACAGAATAGATCCAGATAGAAATAGTCTAAGACACTTACTAATTAGATTTTCAAATACCAAAGACAAAGAGAGAATTTTGAAAGCAACAAGAGAAAGCAATCCATCACATACAAGGAAAGCTCCATAGGACTATGTGTGGACTTCTCAGCAGAAACCACAGAGGCAAGAAGGCAGTGGTATGATATATTTAAGTTTCTAAAAGAGAAAAGCTGCCAACTAAGAATTCTATACCCAGCAACATTGTCCTTGAAAAATGAGGGGGAGATTAAAATATTTTTAGGCAGACAAATTGAGAGAATTCATGACTAAAAGACTGCAAAAAATATAGAAGGGAAACTTATAGGCAGATAGGAAAAGGCAGGAGAGAGAAGTCTGGAGAAGACTGTAGAAATGAAGACTACCAGTAAAGGTTGAAAAAAAGAAAAATTAGATGTGACTTATAAAATCCAAAAGACAAAATGGTAGAGAAAGTACTGCTTTTTACAGTAAAAACATTAAATACTAATGGATTAAAATACCCAATAAAAAAAACATGGACTGGCAGAATGGATTAAAATGGGACCCATATATATGCTGCCAACATGACACTCATTTTAGGCTGAAGGACAAAAATATGTTGAAAGTGAAAGGTTGGTAAAATATATTTCATGCAAGCAACAATCAGAAAACAGTAGGGTAACTATACTAATATGTGATAAATTAGACTTCAAATGTAAAACACTTACAAGAGAGAAAAAACAGCACTATGTATTGAAAAAAGAACAATTCAACAAGAACACATAACAATCATGAATACTTATGCACTAAGCCAGAGTGCTCTAAAATGCACGAGGCAAACATTGACAATACTGAAGGGAGAAGTAGACACCTCTACCAGAATAGTTGGAGACTTCAACTCCCCATTCTCATCATTGGATAGAACATCTAGACAGAGGATCAGTAAGGGAATGGAGAATTTGAATAATATGATAAGTGCATTAGACTTAACAGACATTTACAGAACATTACACTCCACAACAGCAGGAGGCACATTTTTCTCAAGTGCTCATGGATCATTTACAAGAATAGACCATATGCTGGGTCACAAAACAAGTCTCAATAAATTTAAAAAGATTGAAATCATACAAAGCATATTCTCAGATTATAATGGAATGAAGTTGGAAATCAATAACACACAGAGGGCCAGAAAATTTACAAATATATGGATGCTAAACAACACGTTCTTAAACAACCAGTAGGTCAAGGAAGAAATTACAAGAGAAATCAGTAAATATTTTGAGACAAATGAAAATGAAAACACAACATATCAAAATGTACAGGATAAATTAAAGGCAATGTTGAGAGGGAAATTTATTGCCTTAAATGTATATATTCAAAAAGAAGAAAGAGCAAAAATTGAGGAATTAACTGTTTACTTGGAAGAACTAAAGAAAGAACAGCAAACTAACCCCAAAGAAAATATAAGGAAAGAAATAATGAAACTAGAGCAGAAATAAATGAAATTGAGAACATGAAAACAATCAAGAAAATCAACAATCAGAAGTTGATTCATTGAGAAAATCAATTAAATTGATGGACCCTTAACTAGATTGACAGAGAGAGAAAGAGAGAGAGAGCGAGAGAGAAAGCAAGAGAGTGAGAGAGAGAGAGAGAGGATGCAAAGAAATAAAATCAGAAAGGAAGAGGTGATATAACCACTAACCCTGCAGAAATAAAGGATGTAATGAGACAACACTATTAGCAATTACATGCTAATAAACTAGACAAGGTAGATGAAATGAAAAACTTCCTAGAAAGACATGAAGAATCAACATTAACTTGAGAAGAAGTACATGACCTCAACAAATCAATCACAAGGAAAGAGATTGAGTTGGTCATCAAGAAACTCCCCAAAAAGAAAAGTCTAGGACCAGATGGCTTCACATGTGAATTCTATCATGAATCCAAGGAAGAATTAGTATCAATCCTGCTCAAATTCTTCAAAAAATTGGAGATCCAGGGAAAGCTACCTAATTTATTCAATGGAGCCAACATCACCCTAATACCAAAGCCAGACAAAGATACTACAAGAAAAGAAAATTAAAGACCAACTTCTTTAATGAACATCAATGCAAAAATCCTCAACGAAATATTTGAAAATCGAATCCAGCAGCACATTAAAGCATTATACACCATGACAAAATGGGATATGTTCCAGATATGCCAGGCTAGTTCATCATAAGGAAATCAATCAATGTAATACACCATATCAACAAATCAAAGTGGAAAAACCACATGATCATCTCGACTGATGCAGAAAAGGCATTTGACAAAATTAAACATCCGTTCTTGATGAAAATACTTCAAAAGATAGGAATAGAAGGAAACTTCCTCAAAATGATAAAGGGAATATATGAAAAACCCACAGCTAACATTATCTTCAATGGGGAAAGCTGTCCCTCTAAGATCAGGAACAAGACAAGGATGCCTACTGTCACCACTGTTATTCAACATTTTGCTGGAAGTTCTAGCCAGAGCAATTACACAAGAAAAAAATAATAAAAGGCATCCAAATTGGAAAGGGAGAAGTAAAACTCTCACTGTTTGCAGATGACAGCATACTATATGTTAAAAATCCCTGAAAGTCCACAGCAAAACTACCAGAGCTAATAAATGAGTACAGCAAGTGGCAGGTCACAAGATCAGCACCCCAAAATCAATTGAGTTCCTATACACTAGTGATGAGCAATCTGAGGAGGAAATCAAGAAAATAATTCCATCAATAACAGCAACTAAAAGAATAAAATATTTAAGAATAAATTTAACTAAAGCATGTAAAAGACCTATACACAGAAATCGACAAGAAATTGCTAAAAGAAATTATGGAAGAGCTAAATAAATGGAAGGGCATAGCATTTTCATGAATTGGAAGACTTAATATAGCTAAGATGTCAATTCTACCCAAACTGATTTACAGATTCAATGCAATACCAATGAAAATCCCAACAACTTACTTTGTAGAAATAGAAAAACCAATAACCAAATTTATTTGGAAATTCAGGGTGCTCTGAATAGCTAAAAATATCTTGAGAAAGAAAAATGAAGTGGGAGGTCCCATACTACCTGACTTTAAAGTACATTTCAAAGCTACAGTGGTCAAAGCAGAAGGGTACTGGCATAAAGATAAATATACTGACCAATGGAAGCAAACTGAGTGCTCAAAAATAAACCATCACATCTATGGACAAGTGATTTTTGCTAAAGCAGTCAAGCCAACCCACCTGGAACAGAGCAGCCTCTTCAATAAGTGGTGTTTGGAGAAGTGGACATCCATATGAGAAAGAATGTGAGAGGAGTGATATCTCACACCCTATATAAAAATTAACTCAAACTGTAACAAAGACCTAGATACTAGAGATAAGACCATAAAACTTTTAGAAGAAAATTTAGGGAAATTTCTTATAAATCTTGTAATAAGAGGCAATTTGTTAGACCTTACACCAAAAGCATGATCATTGAAAAAAGAAATAGATAAATAGGATCTCCCTAAATTTAAACACTTTCATGCATCAAAGAACCTTGTCAGAAAAGTAATAAGGCAGCCTATGCAATGGAAGACAATATATGGAAACCATAATCAGATAAGGTTCAGTATCCAGAATATATAAAAAGGTTCTTGAAATCAACAACAACAAAAAAACAACCCAATTAAAAAATGAGCAAAAGACATGAACCGACACTTCTCAGAAGAGGAAATATAAATGGTTAAAATGCACGTGAAAAGATGTTTAATTTCACTGGCTACTAGGCAAATGCAAATAAAAAACACAATGGGCTATCATCTGACACCCACTAGAATGGCTATTAACAACAACAAAAAACAGAAAATGACAATTGCTGGAGAAGATGTGGAGAAAGAGGCACACTTATTCACTGTTGGTGGGAATGTAAAATGGTACAACTGCTCTGGAAGGCAGTTTGGCTATTCCTCAGGAAGCTAGGTATGGAATTGCCATATGATTCAGCAATTCTATTACTAAGTATAAATTCAGAAGAATTAAAGGCAAAGACCCAAACAGACACTTGCACTGCAATGTTCATAGCAACATTTACGATTGCCAAGAGATGGAAACAGCCCAGTTGCTCATCAACTGACTGGTGGCTAAACAAGCTGTGGTACATACATATAATGGAATATTACCTAGCTGTAAGACAGAATAAAGAAATGAAATATATAGCAATGTGGATGAAACTTGAGGACATTATGCACAGTGAAATTAGCCAGAAACAAAAGGACAAATACTGTATGGTCTCACTAATATGAACTAACATGAATGAATGAACTTTGAGAGTTGAAGTTAAGAACACAGATTATCAGAAGATAAAAATAAGGTAGAGTTTAGGCATTTGATGCTGGAGGAATACAGATTGTGCAACAGGATTGATTGTAAAAATTAAGAAAAGGATAGCACAATACTACATGATTGTAGAACAATAATCTAAACATATTGAATGACGCTGGATGTGAATATGACTGAAGAATAAGGGCTGGGGGCAGGGAAACCAGAAGGAAAGATAGAGGATAAAGACCAAGACAGTATAACTTAGGAATGGACAATGATGGTGATTAAATATACAAATGAAAAAAAAGATTTTGCATGAGGGAAAATGAATATCAACATTGCAAGCTGCTGAAAATGGATGTTATACAAGAAAAAGTACAATTAATTGAAGCTAAGGTCTATAGCCAACAGTAACATTGCAATATGCTTCCACTAAATGTAACAAAGGCATTATGCCAAAACTAAATGTCAACTGAAAAGGGGGGGCATGGAGGAGAGGTATGGATTCTTTCTGGAAGAAAAGGAAATATCTTCATATAGAAATGGTGGTGAGGGCATGGCTATTTACTAAGGTTGGATTGAATGATGTGCAAATAAAACTGTTTAAAAATGAACAGAGAGGAACAAGTGCTAGAGAAAATGTGTAGAAAGAGATGTACCTATTCACTGCCTATAAGGAAATTGAGAGGTACATCCCCTTGGGGGCAGTGTGATGGCTCCACTAGAGACTAGAGGTGGGTCTGCCATATAATCTTGCAAAGATGTTGCTCAGTAAATACTGAGTGTGGGGACAGGAATGGACATTTGCACATTGGTGTTTATGGCAGCAATGTTCTCAATTCACATTGGATGGAGGTGGACTAAGGGTACAATGAATGAGGAATGGAAGGGTGAATTATAGTGTATGCATACAATAGGCTACTGAATGGCCCCAAGAAGGAATGAATTCGTGGGGCATTCAACTAGGTAAATGAACCTTAAGAAGTGTATGTTAGTTTGCAAAGTTCCGCAATGTGATATACGAGAACTGGAACGGTCTTTCAGAAAGGGAATTTAATAAGTTCACAGTTCTTAGGAGGTGAAAATGTCCAAATTTAAGCACCAACAAGAGGTTACCTTCACTCGAGAATGACCAATAGGTCTGGAACACCTGTCAGCTGGGAAGTCATGTGACTGACATCTGCTGGTCCCTTGCTCCTGGACTCTGTTCCTATGTGGGTTCCTCACTTTGCTTCTCCAGGACTGGCTTCCATCTCTTGACTTCCCTTGGCTCTATCCAGGTCCTGGCTTACTTAACATCTCATGGTGACACCTGCTGGGCTCCAAGCATTTCCAAACATCCTTGTCTGTTTTCTGAAGCAACTGTTCTTCACGCATCTACATCTGCTCTCTCTGTCAGCTCTGAGTCATCTGTCTTTTCTGGCTCTCTCCAATATGTTTCCTCTTTTAAAGGATTCTAGTAAACTAATCAAGATGCACCTGGAATGGGTGGAGTCACATCTCCATCTAATCAAAAGTTCACACCCACAATTGGGTGTGTCTTGTCTCCATGCATATAATTGACTCAAAAGTTTCCAACCTACAGTACTGAATCAGGATTAAAAGAAATGGCTACTCAGTGCCTGCCCATGCAAAAAAAGAAAAAAAGAAATGGTTACTCCCACAAGATTTGATCAGGATTAAAACATGACTTTTCTGGGGTACATAATACATTCAAATTGGCACAGACTGTATGTTGAATGAAATGTCAGAAACAAAAAGACAAATGTTATCATGCCTCACTTATATGGACTAAATATAATATGAAAACTCAGTGAACTGAAGTGGAGAGCATGGGTTATCAGTTTGGGGCCTATTGGAAGGGGTCCAAGACTGTAAGCTCTTATAGTAGTCACATATATTCAGGAGTTATAATTGTTATTTCTAAATTCTGAGATACAGAGATGTTTGTCTATAACCTGGTCATTCCCAGAAACTCTGGGTATTTAAGTGACACCTGAGACTCAGAGTTAGAACTCTGAAGCTATGAAAGTCAGCACTACCCCATATAGGAACTGTTTAAACAGTTAAAAAAGGGACCAGACTTTGACTGGACATATGAATGAAGCTGGTTTGGATAGGACTGGGATAGATTAGAATATAGACTTAAGGATTATATTGTCCATATTTTAAAACTTCAACTTCTTTGTGAAACCAAAGGAAGAGATTTTTATTTGGTGCTAAATTTATATTTTGGGTCACAAGTTACCTAATTTTAATTGTCAGTTTAGTTGAACACCATAAATACATGGAATCTTGAATAGGGCGTGAGATCTTGTTTTGTCCATGTTAATGTGTTACCCCCAATATATTCTAGAGTAATTCAGGCAGTGAATAAAGATGTTTTTGCCAAGTCCCCTTGGGGGACTGGTTAGAAAGGAGGGAATATTCAACTTCCCTATTTGGAGACATTCTGATATTCTTGCCAGCAGGGGGGACAATGAACTCAATTGGATGAGCCCTCAATCTTGGAACTCGCCCCTATGAAACATTCCTGCAAAGGATCAGCTAAGCCTACTTAAAGTTAACCATAAAAGTCACCCCCAGAGAACCTTTCTTATTGCTCAAATGTGGCCTCTCTCTCTCAGCCAACTCACTGCAGGTAAACTCACTGCCCTCCCCCCGCTACATGAGACATGACTCCCAGGGGTGTAAATCTCCTGGAAACATGGGACTGAACTCCTGGGATTCACCAGGACCTGGCATCATGAGACAGAGAAAGCCTTCTTGATGAAAAGGGGAAAGAGAAATGAAAATTGGAATAAAGTTTCAGTGGCTGAGAGCTTATCCTGGAGAGTATTCTTATACATCATATAGATATTCCTTCTCAGTTTATGGTGTATTGGAGTGGCTGGAGGGAAGTATCTGAAATGATTGAGCTGTGTTCCAGTAACCTTGATTCTTGAACACGATTGTCTAACAATATAACTTTTACAATATGGACTGTGTGATTGTGAAAACCTTGTGTCTAATGATCCTTTTATCAGGGTATGGACTGAAGAGCAAAAAAATATGGATGAAAAATACATAAGTAATAAGGGGAATTAAGGGTAAAATAACTTGGATAGATTGAAATACTAGTCAATGAGAGGGAGGAATAAGACGTAAGGGATTTATAATTTTTTCTCTTTTCTTTTTATTTCTTATTCTGGAATCATGCAAATGCAAAAATGATCATTGTGATGAATACACAACTATGTGATGATATTGTGAGCCATTGATTACACCCCATTTACGAACTGTATTCATATGAAGATTCATTTATAAAAATATATTTTTTTAAAAGAATATGGCTTTTCTGGGGTATGTAACAGCTTCAAACCCGTGCATCATGTTATTGCTTAGTCATGTGATTGCTGGAGAGAATCGAAGAGTCTTACTCAGTGTGGTAAGAGCGAGTAACTTTGGGACATGGATCAGTTAGGTCATATATGGAAATGCAATACAACAGGATGGCTTAAATGAGTTAGTAATGTCCTCTTAGACCACATATATAACACTTCTGAGATCCCTTGCTTTGGAAACAAGAAACTATTTGTTATTATGGAAAATTTCAAATACATACAAGAGTTGAAAAAATAGTATAATGAGCTTCCTTGTACCAATCAGCAGATGTCAAAAATTATTCACAGGGCCAAATCTTTTTTATATCTGTAACTACAACTTCTCCTACCTACCTTCAATTTTGAAGCAAATCCCAAATATCATATCATTTCATCTGTAAATATTTCATCATTTCTAAAAAAAAAAAAAAAAGAATAATTACTCTTTAAAAAGTAAAAAAAAAAAAAAAGTAATTAGCATCCCACTTAAAATATCAACAATAATTTTCAAAAGGAATTTCCAAGTGAGCAAATAAGCAAATAAGCTGTACAGAAATGCTAAAAAAGAAACCCACAGGATCATTTAGCTATGCACCTGTCATATCTAGTAAACCTTCTGTTCTGTCAAGAAGGAGGTAATAAACTTCATACCCACAAGAAGTCAACCCAGCTAATTCTAAAATCCTAGCAAATATAATCTGTTTGTTGTCATCTCTTTAAAATGACGATCAATCATTCACTTGAAGCATGAAATCTGATATTTTAATTACTTTCCCTGCTGGTTTCAGTCTCTAATTGTCTTTTAAATTTTTTTGTTTAAAGTTTTGAGGCTATACTTAGCATTTAGTTATTTATTAATACCTTTCAATTATATAATCCTAAAGTCAGTGCTTGCATTTGGCTAATGTCAGGAAACATTATTGAATCATAATACCTCATTTAGCCACATGTGTTAGTTTGCAAGCAGCCAGAATGTGCTATACTGGAAATGGAATGGCTTTTAAAAAGGGGAATTTATTAAGTTGCAAGTTTACAATTCTAAGGCCATGAAAATGTCCAAATTAAGGCATCAAGGGAAAGATACCTTAACTCCAAAGAAAGGGCTGATGAAGTTCTGGGTTTCTCTCTCAGCTGGCAGAGCACATGGAAATGCTTGCTAGCTATCGCTCCTCATTTCATAAGGCTTCTCTGGGGGTGTTTTCCTTCTGCTCCAAAGTTATCTGGGTCTGTGGGCTCTGTTGGTTCTGGTGGCTCTCAAGCTTTTTCCAAAATGGTTCTCTCTTAAAGGGCTTCAGTAAGCAACCCTACCTTGAATGGGTGGAGACACATCTCCATAGAAACCATCTAATCAAAAGTTACCACCCACAACTATGTGGGTCACATCTCCATGGAAACAATCAGAAAGATCCCACCCAGCAATATGGAATAAGGATTAAAGGCCATGGCTTTTCTGGGGTGCATAATAAATTCAAACTGGCACACCACAGTTTTTTCTAAAAATTTATAAACTGTTCCCATTCCCCGTAAAGAGGCAGCTATTAAATATAAATGTTTTCATCAAGTGATTCCACCTCCCATTCCCTACCTGTCCAAACCAAGGACAGTCAGTCCATAAATTGACAAGCAACCTACCAAAAACAAACAAACAAACAAAAAGCTCATATGAAAGTATGGCCTATCAGCTTCCCTGACTTTATAATGTGCACTAGGGAATATTGTAAGAATAAGGTATTTAGCAGAAGCTAAAACTAAATGATCAATAAGAGAGGAGCCATGAGGTACTGTGGCCTTCTGAAGTAGTGAGAAGGCAGATAGGAAAGAGAAGCACATGTGCTATTGGAGAGGGGTAAGATATCCTGGAAAGGCTTTAGCTTTAGGCTTTCAATACCTTTCCAGGTCAAGTTCCATATGTTCTTTTAATAGCACACTTTTTTTTCTGGAAGTAACTTGAGTAGATCTCTGTTTTTACAACCAAAGAGAGAAAGGCAGCCTGAAACACAGTATTATTTCTTCTCCCCCAATCTTATACTGGAAAGCCCAATGACTCAGATTTTTCATCGTTCTTGTGCATTTTCTATTCTGCCACCTCAAGCATCAGGAGTTGGGCCTACCTTTATTTATGAATACTAGAGGATTTGATTTGCTATGAAACTCCACAATGATGAAGTTTGCTTTGGTGATACCTGCCCCAGCCCCCTTCACAGCCCTCCATGTTTTACTTGATGCTTCCTCTCTGATTTCATCTCCCATGCCTTTGTGTTGCCTCCTGTCTTCCTAAAGATTACCATCTTTGGGCAAAATGTCAAAGCTAGACTTCTTTTATATACTTTCCTCCCTATTTAATGCCCATAGCTTAGCTGTGATTTGCAAAGATTCTAACAGGTGATTTCCATTTATACTAACTTAATATTAAGAGTTTATAAATTTAAAAAACTATACTTCTCTCAGGAATATTCACATTTCTACCTAGGACAAGTCATCAGTACCATAAAGGAAGGGACCTATGAAAGTGAAATTTGGAGGATTGGAAAAGTCAGGACTTATCTCTTTTCCAAAGACCTGATGGCAGTCGTCAGTGAGGAAAGAGACCTGAAACTAGTTTGCAATAAATCTGTCTCCTGAAAGTCCAAAGATTCTTTTTTTTTAACTTTTGTTTTATTAATTAAAAAATTAACAAACAAAACATTAAGATATCATTCCATTCTACATATACAATCAGTAATTCTTAATATCATCACATAGTTGCATATTCATCATTTCTTAGAACATTTGCATCGATTTAGAAAAAGAAATAAAAAGACAACAGAAAAAGAAATAAAATGATAATAGAGAAAAAAAGATTATACATACCATACCCCCTACCCCTCGCTTTCATTTACCACTAGCATTTCAAACTGAATTTATTTTAACATTTCTTCCCCCATTACTTATTTTTATTCCATATGTTCTACTCTTCTGTTGATATAGTAGCTAAAAGGAGCATCAGACACAAGGTTTTCACATTCACAGAGTTTCATTGTGAAGGCTATATCATTGTTCAATCATCATCAAGAAACATGGCTACTGGAACACAGCTCTACATTTTCAGGCAGTTCCCTCCAGCCTCTCTGCTACATCTTGAACAACAAGGTGATATCTACTTAATGCATAAGAATAACCTCCAGGATAACCTCTCAACTCTGTTTGGAATCTCTCAGCCATTGACACTTAGTCTCATTTCTCTCTTCCCCCTTTGGTCGAGAAGGTTCTCTCAATCCCTTGATGTTAATTCTCAACTCATTCTAGGTTTTTTCTCAGTCCCTTGATGCTGAGTCTCAGCTCATTCCAGGATCTCTGTCCCATATTGCCAGGAAGGTCCACACCCCTGGGAGTCATGTCCCATGCAGAGAGGGGGAGGGGGTGAGACTGCTCGTCATGTTGGCTGGAGAGAGAGGCCACATCTGAGCAACAAAAGAGGCTCTCTTGGGGGTGACTCTTAGGCCTAAATTTTAAGTAGACTTGATCTATCCTTTGTGGGGTTAAGTTTCATATGAACAAAGCCCAAGACTGGGGGCTCAGCCTATAACTTTGGTTGTCCACACTGCTTGTGAGAATATCAAGAATTCAACTTGGGGAAGTTGAATTTCTCCCCGCTTTCACCATTCCCCGAAGGGGGCTTGCAAATACTTTTCCAGTCAGTGATCAAATCACTCTGGGATTCATCGGGGCATCACTCTGGACAAACAAACAAAATCTCATGTACTACCTGAAATTCCAAGTACTTATGACGTTCAATCAAATTATCTACATGAGTTATATTAGGAAATGCTCTAGTCAAAATATAAATTTTGTAACAAATAAACATTTTTTGCTTTAGTCTCACACATAAGGTGACACTTTAAAGTATTAATTATCTATTTTCAGCACACTGCAATAATGACATTCCTTTGTTCTTCCTCATGCAAAAACATTTTTAAAATTTGTACATTGTACATTTCACTATTATTATACACTCTAGGCATTCCTAGATTATACCATCTTGATCTTTAACATCTATCTTTCTTTCTGATTTTATTTATGTCCCCAGCCCTCTTCCCTCTAGCATTCTCACATGCAGCTTCATTCAGTGTTTTAACATAATTACATTACAGTTAGGTAGTATTGTGCTGTCCATTTCTGAGTTTTTGTATCCAGTCCTGTTGCACAGTCTGTATCCCTTCAGCTCCAATTACCCAATACCTTACCCTATTTCTATCTCCTGATGGTCTCTGTTACCAATGACATATTCCAAATTTATTCACTAATGTCAGTTCATATAAGTGAGACCATACAGTATTTGTCCTTTAGTTTTTGACTAGTCTCACTCAGCATAATGTTCTCAAGGTCCATCCATGTTGTTACATACTTCAAAAGTTTATTCTGTCTTAAAGCTGCACGATATTCCATTGTATGTATATACCAGAGTTTGTTTAGCCACTCATCTGTTGATGGACATTTTGGCTGTTTCCATCTCTTTGCAATTGTAAATAATGCTGCTATAAATATTGGTGTGCAAGTGGCCGTTTGTGTCTTTGCCCTTAAATCCTCTGAGTAGATACCTAGCAATGGTATTGCTGGGTCATATGGCAATTCTATATTCAGCTTTTTGAGGAACCGCCATACTGCCTTCCATGGTGGTTGCAAAATTTGACATTCCAACCAACAGTGAATAAGTGTGCCTCTTTATCCACATCCTCTCCAGCACTTGTCATTTTCTGTTTTGTTGATAATGGCCATTCTGGTGGGTGTGAGATGATATCTCATTGTGGTTTTGATTTGCATTTCTCTAATGGCCAGGGACGTTGAGCATCTCTTCATGTACATTTTGGCCATTTGTATTTCCTCTTCTGAGAAGTGTCTGTTCAAGTCTTTTCCCCATTTTGTAATTGGATTGGCTGTCTTTTTGTTGTTGTGTTGAACAATCTCTTTATAAATTTTGGATACTAGACCTTTATCTGGTATGTTGTTTCCAAATATTGTCTCCCATTGTGTAGGCTGTGTTTTTACTTTCTTGATGAAGTTCTTTGATGCACAAAATTGTTTAATTTTTAGGAGCTCTCATTTATTTATTTATTTCTTCAGTGCTCTTGTTTTAGGTGTAAAGTCCATAAAACCGCCTCCAATTATAAGATTTATAAGATATCTCCCTACATTTTCCTCTAACTGTTTTATGGTCTTAGACCTAATTTTTAGATCTTTGATCCATTTTGAGTTAACTTTTGTATAGGGTGTGAGATACGGGTCCTCTTTCATTCTTTTGCATATGGATATCCAGTTCTCTAGGCACCATTTATTGAAGAGACTGTTCTGTCCCAAATAAGTTGGCTTGACTGCCTTATCAAAGATCAAATGTCCATAGATGAGAGGGTCTATATCTGAGCACTCTATTTGATTCCATTGGTCAATATATCTATCTTTATGCCAGTACCATACTGTTTTGACCACTGTGGCTTCATAATATGCCTTAAAGTCAGGCAGCGTGAGACCTCCAGCTTCGTTTTTTTCCCTCAAGATACTTTTAGCAATTCGGGGCACCCTGCCCTTCCAGATAAATTTGCTTATTGTTTTTTCTATTTCTGAAAAGTAAGTTGTTGGGATTTTGATTGGTATTGCGTTGAATCTGTAAGTCAACTTAGGTAGAATTGACATCTTAGCTATATTTAGTCTTCCAATCCATGAACATGGTATGCCCTTCCATCTATTTAGGTCTTCTGTGATTTCTTTTAACAGTTTCTTGTAGTTTTCTTTGTATAGGTCTTTTGTCTCTTTAGTTAAATTTATTCCTAAGTATTTTATTCTTTTAGTTGCAATTGTGAATGGAATTTGTTTCTTGATTTCCCCCTCAGATTGTTCATTACTAGTGTATAAAACACTACAGGTTTTTGAATGTTGATCTTGTAACCTGCCAATTTGCTGTACTCGTTTATTAGCTCTAGTAGTTTTGCTGTGGATTTTTCAGGGTTTTCAATGTATAGTATCATATCATCTGCAAGCAGTGATAGTTTTACTTCTTCCTTTCCAATTTTGATGTCTTGTGTTACTTTTTCTTGTCTAATTGCTATGGCTAGAACTTCCAACATGATGTTGAATAACATTGGTGATAGTGGACATCCTTGTCTTGTTCCTGATCTTAGGGGGAAAGTTTTCAGTTTTTCCCCATTGAGGATGATATTAGCTGTGGGTTTTTCATATATTCCCTTTATCATTTTAAGGAAGTTCCCTTGTAT
>PVIY010011218.1:0-66104 GCA_004026745.1 Myrmecophaga tridactyla | reverse complement strand
CCACTGTTATTCAACATTGTTGGAAGTTCTAGCCAGAGCAATTAGACAAGAAAAAGAAACATAAGGCATCAAAATTGGAAAGGAAGAAGTAAAACTCATACTGTTTGCAGATGATATGATAGTATATGTCAAAAACCCTGAAAAATCCACAGCAAAACTACTAGAGCTAATAAATGAGTACAGCAAAGTGGCAGGTTACAAGATCAACACTCAAAAAAAATCTACAGTGTTTCTATATACTAGTAATGAACAGTCTGAGGGGGAAATCAAGAAAAAATCCATTTACAATTACAACCAAAAGAATAAAATATTTAGGAATAAATTTAACTAAAGATACAAAATACCTATACAAAAAAAACTACAAGAAATTGTCAAAAGAAATCACAGAAGACCTAAATAAATGGAAGGGCATACCATGTTCATGGATTGGAAGACTAAATATAGTTAAGATGTCAATTCTACCTAAATTGATTTACAGATTCAATGCAATACCAATTAAGATCTCAAAAACTTACTTTGCAGAAATAGAAAAACCAATAACCAAATTTACCTGGAGGGGCAGGGTGCACTGAATAGATAAAAATATCCTGAGAAAGAAAAATGAAGTTGGAGGCCTCACACTACCTGACTTTAAGGTGTATTATGAAGCTACAGTGGTCAAAACAGCATGGTACTGGCATAAAGATAGATATACTGACCAATGGAATTGAATAGAGTGTTCAGATATACACCCTCTAACTATGGACAATTGCTCTTTGAAAAGGCAGTCAAGCCAACTCACCTGGGACAGAAGAGTCTCTTCAATAAATAGTGCCTAGAGAACTGGATATCTACATGCAAAAGAATGAAAGAGGATCCATATCTCATACCCTATACAAAAATTAACTCAAAATTGATCAAAGACCTAAACATCAGATCTAAGACCATAAAACTTTTAGAAGAAAATGCAGGGAAATATCTTATCAATCTTATAATAGAAAGTGGTTTCCTAGACCTTACACCCAAAGCATGAGCATTGAAGAAATAAATAAATAAATGGGAACTCTTAAAATTAAACATTTTTGTGCATCAAAAATCTTCATCAAGAAAGTAAAAAGACAGTCTACATGATGGGAGACGATATTTGGAAATGATATATCAGATAAAGTTCTACTATCCAGAATATATAAAGAGATTGTTCAACTTAACAACAAAAAGACAGACAACCCAATTACAAAATGGGCAAAAGACATGAACAGAAACTTCTCAGAAGAGGAAATACAAATGACCAAAAGGCACATGAAAAGATGCTCAACTTTCCTGGCTATTAGGGAAATGCAAATCAAAACCACAAGGAGATATCATCTCACACCCACCAGAATGGCCATTATCAATAAAACAGAAAACGACAAGTGCTGGAGAGGATGTGGAGAAAAGCACACTTATCCACTGTTGGTGGGAATGTCAAATGGTACAACTGCTATGGAAGGCAGTGTGGCAGTTCCTCAGGAAGCTAAGTATAGAATTGCCATATGATCCAGCAATCCCATTGCTAGGTATCGATTCAGAGGACATGAGGGCAAGGACACAAACGGACAGTTGCACACCAATGTTTATAACAGCATTATTTACAATTGCCAAGAGACAGAAACAGCCAAAATGTCCATCAACAAATGTGTGACTAAGCCAGCTGTGGTATATACATACAATGGAATATTATGCAGTTGTAAGACAGAATAAAGTCATGAAGCATGTAACAACATGGATGGAGCTTAAGGACATTATGCTGAGTGAGATTAGCCATAAACAAAAGGACAAATACTGTATGGTCTCACTGATATGAACTGACATTAGTGAATGAACTTGAAGAATTTCAGTTGGTAATAGAGACCATCAGGAAATAGAAATAGGGTAGATATTGGGTAATTGGAGTTGAAGGGATACAGATTGTGCAACAGGACTGATTGTAAAAATTCAGAAATGGATAGCACAATTCTACCTAACTATAAAACAATAATGTTAGAACACTAAATGAAGCTGAATGTGAGAATGATAGAGGGAGGAGTCCTGGGGGCACAAATGAAATCAGAAGGAAAGATAGACAACAAAGGTTATAATCTAGGAGTGCCTAGAGTGTATAATGATAGTGACTAAATGTGCACATTTAAAAATGTTTCTGCATGAGGAAGAACAAAGGAATGTCAATAATGTAGGGTCTTGAAAATAGATGGTAATTAATATTTTAAAACTTTAACGATATGTGAGACAAGCAAAAAATGTTTATTTGATACAAAATTTATATTTTGACTAGTGCATTTCCTAATATAATTTATGTGGATGCTTAATTGAACACCACTGTGCTTGGAACCTTGTGTAGGGCATGAGATTTTGTAAATTCGTCCAGAGTGATGCCCAGATAAATCCCAGAGTGATTTGAACAGTGAATAGGGAAGTATTTGCAGAGTCCCCTAGGAGGAATGGTGAGAAACAGGGAAAATTCAACTTCCCCAAGTGGAGAATTCTTGATATTCAAACAGGCAGTGGGGAAAGCCAAAGCAATAGGCCGAGCTTCCAATCTTGGGGTTTGTTCATATGAAACTTAATCCTGCAAAGGATAGGCTAAGCCTACTTAAAATTAGGCCTAAGAGTCACCCCCAAGAGAACCTCTTCTGTTGCTCAAATGTGGCTTCTCTCTCTTGGCCGACACAGCAAGCAAACTCACTCCCCTCCCCCCTGTCTATGTGGGACATGACTCCCAGGGGTGTGGACCTTCCTGGCAATGTGGGACAGAAATCCTACAATGAGCTGGGACTCAGCATCAAGGGATTGAGAAAACCTTCTCGACCAAAAGGGGGAAGAGCAAGATAAGACAAAATAAAGTGTCAATGGCTGAGAGATTCCTAACAGAGTCAAGAGGTTATCCTGGAAGTTATTCTTACACATTATATAGATATCACCTTGTTAGTAAAGATGAAATGGAGAGGCTGGCAGAACTACCTGAAAATCTGGAGCTGTATCCCAGTAGCCATGTTTCCTGAAGATAATTGTTATGATGATATGGCTGTCGCAGTGTGACTGTGTGGATGTGACAGCCTTGTGTCTGATGCTCCTTTTATCTACCTTATTGATGGACAAGCAAAACATACAGATTAAAAATAAATAAATAATAGGGGGAACAAATGTTAAAATAAATTTAGTAGATTGAAATGCAGGTGATCAGTGAAGGGGTGGGTGAAGGAATATGGTATGTATGAATTTTTTTTCTGTTTTCTTTTTATTGCTTTTTCTGAATTGATGCAGATATTCTAAGAAATTATCATGATGATGAATATACAACTATGTGATGATAGTGTGAGTTACTGATTATATAACAAGAACGGAATGATCATATGATAAGAATGTTTGTACTTGTATGTGATTATGTATCATAAATAAAAAATAAATAAATTTTAAGAAAAAGTTAATAGGCAAAGAGTATAGCACCCCCTAAGAAGCCAAAGCAAAAGGGTTTTGTGGTGCTAAATGTCACATGTCTGCCTCTGTCAGAGGACAGGAATAGTGATTCTGTGGTCATTTGTGAATGCTGGATCTACATTTGTAAAATGGGAGGCTGGGACCATTGAAAGACCAGGCCAGAAGACCACAATGAAATGTGTGGTTTCTATCATATTTTATTTCCTTTTCCTCAGATAACAAAGTGAGAACTAAGTGAACCTGTTCTTATCTGTATTAGTTAAATTATAAGGCTATTTTAGAATTGTAATCAAAAGGTTGGATTACATTAGCATTTGCACTTTTAGTTTTTAGGCTATACACCGGAAAAGGGTGGGGGTAGTCTCTTTTATATGGTAATAAGTATGAGGTCTTACTGTAAAATAGTAAATATCCACTGAAAAGTGAGTAACTAGATATTTTCTGTGCTAATCATAAGGACTAGAAAATTTTTGTTCCACTCCGAATAACGTGAACAATTTTAAGATCCTTGTGTGAGGTTGCAACCATAATTTTTTACCCTAATTCTTTGATTTCCTAAATAAAGATGTTTGTCCAAAAAGCAAATAAGAGAAAAAGAAATATACTGGTGGCACTGCCCTAGCCCCACAAACCCACCAACCAATAAGCCAAAGAGTTGGCCCAGCTGTCCTACGCACGATGTTTGGGTTCTCCCAGTGTAGCCACCATTAAAAAGTGGTTCAGCAGCTCCAGTCAGAGGCCAGGCTCAACCAAGGTTTCCAAGGCAGCTCAGATTTGAAACAATTCTGTCTGAAGAATGTCAAAATGATCCCCTGTTGAGTGTAGTAGCTTCAAGTATAAATCCTTTAAGACCCCAGAAAGTCTGTTCCTTTTTTGTAGTAAAATGAATCTTTATAAGGTTTCCTAAACCACTTGTCATGAAAGCAGTGAATATTCAAAGGAGGGCTAAATTTGAAGCCTGTACACATGTGCCATACTATACATATTTCTACCTCTGTCAGTCCTTAACATCTACTTCTCTGAATTTTCATGTGTTTTTCACATGGGTAATTATTTTATATACACTGGCAAAAGCATAGAAAAAAATACTTAAAAAAAAAGAAATATACTGGTTAGCCCTAGACAAGATTAAATATACATATACCCAAATATAAGTGAGCTTTAAGCCTATCTCTGCTTATCAACAACAAAAAAAGATAATGCAGAAACCTTGAAAAATTATTTATATACATAGATGATAGATAAATTTACTCTAAATTTCCTGAAGGACAGTACAGAGTAAGGACAGTATAGAGTAAGAGCAGTACATAACATATCACACAGAAAGTTTCCTAAAAATATTCCTGACATTCTCATCCAAAATGTCACACTCATAGTCATTGCTAAAAGACTTTCTTCATAGTCCCTCATGTGTTTTCAAACCACGGCCCTTCTTAGCTTCTAGGAATAAGAGTTTGGTACCCCATGCTAACTGCTTTTCTTAAGAGATGAGCCCACTAAGAATTCTGCCACATAAAATTCTTCTCATATTTCCAAAGTAAGGTTTACTAATTATATATCCCAACTGGCTTCATCTCCCCCTGCTAGGCTCTATTGCAGGACGCAATCTTGCTCAGATGCTATGGGCAGTCCTTTTACATATCACATTCTACATTGTCACTATCATCCTCCCAAATCAAGAATCAATGGAAATTCCTAAACCTGAAGTATACTGTACTATAAGCCATTACAGCGATGACTAGAGTTTATATAGGTGTGCCCTCCTTTATTTTGTCTCCAAGTTCTTTCTTACTTTGAACATTGAACTTACGTTTGCCACCTCCAAAATCCTTCCAAGATGGACTTTAACTTCTTCAGGAGCTATCCATCTTGCATCAAGTCAGGAAACAATTATTCAAACAACACTCACCTTTCCTAAGGATTTGTCATTTGCTACCGCTCCCTAACTATAAGATCACTTAAATATTCATTTTTTAAATTTCTAAAATATTTTTTGTGAAATCATTTAGTCTTTATCAAAAGAAAAATTAATAAAACCTTTTTGTGATTCAACTCTAAATAAACACCTATTTTGTTGTTGTTGTTTTGCTCCTGCTACTCATGTTAATATGAGGTTAACTATAGTATCTGTCCAGCACTGCCCAAAGACTGTATTTTGAAGACATACGTGAGCCTTGTAACTAGAAATATGTATTCTAGGTAAGAGTTCTATACAGTCTACATTCAAAATTCCTTAAATTAGCTATTCACTTGGTTCTGATTCCATTTGATCCCATAGAGTAATCAGTGGATTAAAGTTAAAAGTAATTTTATATTTACTATATTAAACATTTATAGTTTAATATTATAAAGTATTAGCATAGCGTAGTGGTTTTTTTTTCTTTCTTTCTTTCTTTTTCAGAACATGGGTTTGTCTAGTGACTTTTTAGTCCTGAAAATTCTGTTTTGTTTAGGAAGTTTGAACCCAAATGGGGCAGGCATCTCTCAGAAATACTATATATGTAGTCTCCTTAATACAAATTTGGTGTTAAAAGATTTTCCATAACATCTGCTTTTCTATTCTAGGCAAAAAAAAATACTCAAATATAAAATAAAATTTTAAATGGGAGTAGGGGAAGAAACAAAAGGATTTATAAACAATTTCCTATATGTGTTGTGCAACTGATATCCCTTTAAAAAATTCTTATCCTAGTAAACTGTATATGTTTTTAGAGGCTACTTTAAGTATTTTTTAAAGGAACAATTACAAATATGGACATACACACATATAATGCAGCTATATAATATTTCTTTCTGACCCTTCACATCCCAGGCACCACAAAAGTATTTTTCCCCACTTTGACAAACTTCTCTCAAAACCATGGGTCAAAGAAGTCTCAAGGGAGATTTAAAATATTCTGAACTAAATGAAAATGAAAAATACATTTCAAAATTTATGAAATGTAACTAAAGTGGTGCTTAATAGGAAATGTAAAGCATTAATGCTTTTTTAGAAAAGACTTGAAATCAGTAGCTTAAGCGTCTACCTTATGAAAATAGGGAAAAAGCAAATTAAACCTATAAAAAATAAAAAACATGAAATAAAAAATTTTTGAGCTGAAATCAGTAAAATTAAAAACACAATAACGATTGAGAAAATCAATGAAGCCAAAGGTAGCCCACACTAAATAAGGTTGAAATGCCAGAACTTCACTAAGATATTGTAGAGCATCAGCTCTCAAATACATTAGTCTTAGGACCCCTTTATACTCAAAAATTACTGAGAACCCCAAAGAGCTTTTGTTTATGAGGGTTCCATCTACCTAAGTTTACCATATTAAAATTTAAAACTGAGAATAAACAAGCACATATTTCATTATCCATCACAGAGATATTATAATCATATGTCACATAGCCTCTGAAAAGCTCCACTGTACACTTGTGTAAGAATAAAAGTGAAAAAGACATACAATGTCTTACTATTATGAAACAGGTTTGATTTCATGGACCCACCAAAAAGGCTTTTAGCTACCCCAGGTTTTTCCAAACAACACTTTAGAGAACCTGAAGATGAAGATATCCAAAGGCTTAGGGAGAATGGAATTCTAGAATGAATTTATCATATAAGACTTGTTCAACCACCCCATAGTTATATTCCCTGGACTTTATGATATATGCTCATGAGGTAAGTCCCAGGATCCTTAAAGAGCTCTGTGGTGTCTGTGCTCTGCACACCAGGAAAAACAGGGAACTTCTGCCACTGATGTGGGTTCCCTGAATTCAATGGGGATAGTGACAGAGTGGAATGGTCCAAGTGATAACACAATTGCCAAAGTCAAGGTTCATATGTTTACCATAATTAGTATGGTCACCATAATTAGTATAGCCAAAGCATTAATCATTAACACAATAACATATGGAGCCAATTTATTATGTCCCCAGAACTGAAATAGATTGGCTATTCACTAAATTCCTACTTCCCTTATAGAAGCAGAAAAGTTCTAAATCAGACTAGAATCACCACAATAAAGTTTGACCCCTCCCCCCCCAATAAACACCGAGATTTGAACCAGTTCATAGACCCAAAGCCTTTTGTGTGTAGGATAGGTTGATGCCCAGGAAAAGAAGGATACTGCTACATGACCAAAAACATATATTATAAATCTTCCTCCTGGTCTTCCTCAATAGACCTGTGGCCATTTACCAGGTAGACTATGCATTGAGGAAGGGAAATAATGAGACTTTGGGGAGATAACCAGACATATGTTCTGAATTGACACTAAGTCCCAGAGACGTAAAATGCCACTACAGTCCATTAATCAGAGTAAGGGCTTTTGAAGGTCCAGTGATCAATGGATCAATGGATCACCTGAACCCATGAGTCTCTGAACTCACTATGTTGTTTTACTTCAGTTGTAGAATGCACAGTTAACATAGACATACTAAGCACCTAGTAAAATTCCCATACCCTAGCCCTTGGAGTGAGGGCTATTATAGAAAGAAAGGGCAAGATGATATCACTAAAAATCCACCCACCAAAACTGTAAACCAAATGCAGTATTATCTTCCTAGAGACTTTGCAGAGATTAGTGCCACCAGTAAAGACTGGAAAGATACAGGAATGGTGATTCCTACCACATCCCCACTGAATTTGCCCATTTGGCTCATGCAGCAGAGAGATGGGTCTTGGAAAATGACAGTGGGTTATTGTAAACTTAAACAGCAAGTAAGGAAGCCACTGGTCACAGGTTTCTTTCTGTAAAGAAACCAACACAATCCTAGCAAGTGATATGCAGCTATTAATCTGCCAAGTGCTTATTTTTTCTATACCTGTGAGAAAAAATCATCAGAAACAATTTGCTTTCAGCTGCTGCACTAGCAAGACATCTTCACTGTCCTACCTTAGAGCTGTATCAACTCTCCATCCCTAGGTCATAATTTAACCTTTAAGAGCCTTGAGTGTCTCTCCATTCAACAGGACATCATACTGGTCCACCTCATTGATGGCATCATGCTGATTGGACCTGGTAGAGAAAAAGTAGCAACATTCTAGACATACTTTGGAAGGACACATGCATATAAGAGGGTGGAGAGTGGAAATAAGTCCCATCGAAATTCAGGGGCTTCCCACTCTAGTGAAAATTTTAGGAGTCCAGGAATAAAGGGCATATCAAAACATCCCTTCCAACATGTTCAAGTCACTGCATCTAGCCCCTCCTTCCACCAATAAAGAAACACAATACTTAATAGGCCTCTTTGGCTTCAGGAGACAACACATATCTCATTTTGACATGATACTTTGACCCATTAACTAGTAAACCAAAAGGCTGCCTATTTTGAGTGAGACCCAGAACAAGACAAGGTTCTGCAACAGATCCAGACTGCTGTACCAGCTGCTCTTCCACTTGGCACACATGACCCAGTAGATCCAATGGTGCTTGAAAAGCACATGATAAATAGAGACGCTCTTTGGAGCCTCTGACAGGATCCTAGGTAAACTGTATCACAGACATTTAGGAACTTGGAGCAAAGCTATGGAAGAAACAGTTGGAAAACTGGTTACAAGGTGTGGTAGTTAGGTTTAGGTGTCAACTTGGGCAGGTTAAGGTGCCTAGTTCTATTGTTGTGGACATGAGCCAATGGTATGTGAACCTCATCTGCTGCTGATTACATCTGCAGTCAGCTAGGAGGCATGCGTGCTGCAATGAATGATGTTTGATTTGATTGGCTGGATGCTTCAATGAGAGAGCTCAATGTAGCACAGCCCAAACAGCTCAGCATAACTCACCTAAGCACTTGTAGCTTAGTCCAGGCCTTTGGAGATGCAGAAAGGAATCACCCCAGGGAAAACTGTTGGAACCTAGAGGCCTGAAGAGAAGGCCAGCAGAGATCACCCTGTGCCTTCCCATATAAGAAAGAACCTCAGTTGAAAATTAGCAGTCTTTCCTCTGAAGAACCATACATTGTTAACTAAATAAATCCCCTTTTATTAAAAGCCAATCCATCTCTGGTGTGTTGCATTCTGGCAGCTAGCAAACTAGAACACAAGGTCTGGGAAAGAGTTTTCTGGATGAACCATTCCATATGAGCACAGAGTATAAAGATATTTCAGTCCCATAGGAATGCTCACCCAAGAGCAACTCAGCTGAAGATGATATGTGGACAAAATGACCCATTCAGACCATTCCATATGGGCATAGAATGTAAAGATACTTGTGTCCCATATGAATGCTCAAAGCCAATCTGGCTGCAGCCACTGCTGAGTATCCATGCTGTCCAATGGTAGAAACTAACATTGAACTCTAGACATGACAAAATTTCCAGGGATGATCAAGTAACACTTGACAAGTTGATTTCATCATGGATGAAACAACACATTGTCCTCAATGGAAGATACTTACTGTATATTAATTTACTTTCCCCACTGTCTCAGTTTTACAGGCTGGGTTGACAAATACCACACAATAGGAATTTATTAACAAATCAAGGCTTTGGCTAGGCTTACTTCCCCTATGGGTCAGTAGCGTTCTGGTAAGCCAGCAATCCTGGATCCTTGGCTTCGCTGTCCCATACCCTCCTTTTGCTCCAGGGTTCTGTTGACTTCCAGCTTCCAGCTTCTACCACTAGCCTTCTCTGTCTATGTATGAATTTCTTCTGCTTAAAAAGAACTCTACTTCCACTTTTATGATCTGGGTAAAGGTAAAATCAGAGGCTTATAATACAGAATATAGGAAATTTAGAGCTACACAGAAGCCAGAGATGGGTGAACAGTTAGCTAATGAGGTTGAACTCAAATGTAAGGGAATAGATAGAAGTGAAGGTTGTTCAGTACTGAGTCTATAAGTAATATTACCATATTGAAGTTAACATGATTGAAAGGGGTTATATAGATGATCGGGGTCCCACTGATTAACACTACAAATATAAATAAATTATTGCATGAGATACTACAAAGGTATGAATCTGTGCAAAGAGTGTTTAAGTTCAAGGTATGGGGGAAAACTGCTATTGCATGCTATGGGATATGTTTAACAGGAAAACATCAGTAGTACCACAGTAACACCAGAGGTAAATAATGGGGTAAGGGACAAGAGGTTTAGATTTCCTGTTTGGTGAGGGTGTGTTTATTGGTTATCTTTCTCTTGGTAACAATGAGATTATCTAAAATCAAGAGTTCTGATGGACTGTGGACTTTGGGCATTATACATGATGCCTAATGAATGCAGGTGACTGAAGGAGGCACTAACTGAGAAGTAGATTGGTGAATGATGGTTTATACATATGATCAAATATTGTGCTGCCACAAAAAGGAACAAAGTTGTGTAACATGCAACATTGTGAATGAACCTGTGAGACATCTGGTGAGGCAAAATAAACCAGAGAAATTATTGTATGGTCTCATTTAGAAAATGCTGATAGGAAAACAGGGGCCTAGAATATAAGCTCTTATCGCAGTCACATTTTGTCTGGAGTGGTAATTATTATTTCTGGATTTTTAGAGGCTGTTATATACATGCATAACCTGGTATACAGAGATAAAAATGAAGGCAATCAGGTCAGGATTAAGGTAATTCATAATACAGGGGTAAGAAAGACAATGTATATATTTTAGAACCTCACCTACTCTATGAGACCAAAGGAAGAAAGGTTTATTTTGTCCAGAACCTAAATTTTCTGTAGCACATAATCTAACTCAACCTCTAAACAGCTCATTTAAACAATCAAAACACAGGGAGCCCAAAATAAAAATGAGGGACTTTAATCCTGGATGCCTTAATGTAATGCTTTGATATATCCCAGAATATATTAAGCAGATAATCAAAAAGTATTGGCAGGGTGTATGGGTAATTCAGTGGTTAGAATGCCTGCCTTTCATGCGGGAGACCCGGGTTCCATTCCTGGACCATGCACCCAAAAATAAAAAAGTATTGGCAAAGGTCCTTGAGGCATGGGAGAAAAAATATGGAACTATTGAGCTTTACCATTGGGGAAACCCCAGATACTATGTCAAACACTAGGGACACCCAAATCAATAGGCCAAGCCTTTGATCTTGAGGCTTGCTCTTGTAACGCTTATGTATGAAGCGGAAAAGCTTAGCCTACCTATAGGTGTGCCTAAGAGTCACCTCTAGAGGACCTCTTTTGTTGCTCAGATGTGGCCTCACTCTCTCTAATCCCAAGTCTGCAGGTGAAGTCATTGCCCTCCCCCTACGTGGGACATGACATCCAGGGGTGAAAGTCTCCCTGGCAGTGTGAGAGATGATTCCCAGGGATGAGCCTGGCCTGGTACCGTGGGATCAACAATGCCATACTGACCAAATAGGGGGAAAGAAGTGAAACAAATAAGGTATCAGTGGCTGAGAGAGTTCAAATAGAGTTGAGAGGCTATTCTGGACTTCAGTTAGACATTGCTATCTATCATAACTTGCCAAACTCCAACCAAAACCATTTCAACCAATCCTAAAGAACACCTAGGACAATATATAAGATTCTACCAAGTTTCCATGTACTAGGGTTACTTTCCAGAAATCTTCAACCTCCAGATGGGTCCCTGGGCCAGATAAGTCCTGAAACCTAGAGAGGCTAGTCTTTCCAGAATGTTAGCTGGTCCCATCTCCCTACCCCTTATTATTGACAGCCCTTCCAACATGAAAAAGGTAGAATGGTCATAGCCCAAATACCCCCAAAGAGTGGGAGAAAGAGCAAATGTTATGGTAGAGTTATACAGAGAAGGTAGGGCTTAACATGTGTATGTTTGCTGAATCATTATATTGATATTTCTTTTAGTGTCCAGTTCCTTAGAGCAGCTAGAAGTAAAAACCTAAAACCGTGGAATTGTAATCCATCCAAACTCTAAAATCTGTTCTACAACTAATTTTTGTGCTATGCTTTGAAATTTAATGCATTTTGTACATGCTATTTTTCACAAAAAATAAAAAAGTGATGATACAAATATATATATTCCTTCTAGCCTCCAATGTTCTGGAGCAGCTAGAAGGAAACTGAGATGATGGTATGGTAGCCCGTAACAAACTCTGAGATCCGTCCTGTAATTATGTGTTGAAGAGTGCTTTGAAAACTATTGCTTCTTTCTTTTCCTGCTTTGTCTATATGTTATATTATACAATAAAAAAAGTTAAAAAAGAACTCCACTAATCCACATTAAGGCCACATAATGTGAACCACATTCAGCTGGGCCATGCCTTAACCAAAATTAGCATCTTCAAAAGGTCCTATTTACAGTGGATTCACAATAACAGGGATGTGGATTGACATTAGGAACATGTCTCAATTGGGGTACAAATTCAACTTACCATACCTGCCCACAATTATGCCAAAAATAACCATCCAGGGACTTGCAGAAATTTTGTTCAACAACCCAAAAATTCCACACAGCATCATTTTAGCCACAGAACTCATTTCATAAGAGATGAAGGTAAAAAGGATCATCTTCATGGAACTCACTGGTCTTACTATGCAGCCCATCACTTGAAGCAATTTGCCTGATAGGTACAATGACTTTTGAAGATTCATTTACACCACTGACTTCACTGCGATAACTTCTATAGCTAGGGTACGTCTTATGTGCTCTAAGCCAGTGACTAATACATGATGCGATTTTTCTCCTAACCAGGATACAGAAGTCTGGGAATCAAGAGGTAGAAATTGGAATGGCTCTTCTACTATTGCCCCTAATGATCTACTACCAAAATTCATCCCTCTGACAAGGCCTTGAATTATTAGTTCCAAATGAAGATATACATCCACAAGGGGTCAGAGCAATGGTTCAATTAAACATGAAGTTAAGGCTGTCTTCTTGCCACTTTGGGCTTCTTGTGCCACTGTACCAAAAGGTAAAGGTTTACTCTATAAGCTAGGACAATGGATGCCATACTTGGGACTTCAGTTTCCATTAAAGAAGTAGAGAGCTAGTAAGACATCCCTACAATGAGAAAAAAAGCTAGACAAATGAAAATTAACAACCTTTCTCAAACCATCAGAGAATGAAGGTCGTAGGACAACCAACCAACTAAAATAAGGAGAGACATATGCAAGAAGAAACAGGACAAGGTGGGGCAAGGTGGCAGCTTAATGAGGTATGGAATTTAGTTCATACTAACGAGAAGTTAGGAAATAGGAACAGTAGGGAACAACTAGTGGGCCTACTTCAGTGACCAGACACACAGCAAACATTAGTCTAGACCAGGTGGATGAAGTTGGGACCCCACAAAGAACTGTACAACTGATGCTGGTGATTCTTTCCTCCTGAGACATGGGCCTACACACTCTGGGAAAGTCTGAGTGGGGTCTATAGTAACAGAAAAGCCTCTTCTCAAAAAAAAAAAAAAAAAGTCTCCATGTAGGAATGGCAAGAAAAGAAAAACAAGAACTGAAAAATCCTGATTAGTTACACAGAACCTATGCTAGAGGTCTAGAATAAGTTGAACTGAATGTCAAAGAACAGATAGAGAACAAAGCCATCCAGCAAGAAAATCTTAGGTAAAAGAGTGAAAACAACCTCCAGAATAAACTAATTAAGGAAAGCAAATACCTAGACTCAAGCCAAAAATAACAAGTCATACTAGGAAAACTGATGATATGGCCCAGTCAAAGGAATAAACCAATTCAAATAAGGTACAGGTGTTGAAACAACTAATTCAGGATATTCAAACAAATGTGGAAAATCTCATCAAAAATCAAACCAACGGCACTTCCAGAAGATGGCCAAAGAGAGTAGCTCGAAATTACCCCTATTCCATGGAAAAGTAAGAGAAGGGACAGGAGAGCAACTGAGGTGGCAATTCAGAAGTGTGGCTGACCTGGGAAAACCTTCTGCACCACATAGAGCAGTCCTAGTTGCAGAGGCTGAGGAACTAAGAGGCAGAAACCTGAAGCCTGGTGGAGAGGCACAGAGCCCACGGTAGTGCACAGATGGGAGTCAGGGACTAGGAAGTAAACCAGGCTGCATTCCTTGGGCATGCTATGCTCACCAGCACAGCCCTATGACCAGTGACTCAAACCACACCCCATGCACCCAGACCCTATCATCTGCTCCCTTTCCCCACACTCATCCAGTCCCCAGTGCAAGTACCTGCCCCATGCACCCACCCCAACTGCAGCCCAACCCACCTCTCCTGTATCCCTCCTAAGCACTACCTCCCCCTCCCTGTTCCCTGTAGGCTGTTGCCAGAACATAAAGGCTGCAGACATTAAACTCCATATCCAGGCTACCTCCAACCCCTGCCCATAGTGTTACACAGCCTCACCCCTCCTTCCCTGAGATCTGTGCATTAGTTTACAGTACTCCTAGACCCATGCATGCACATAGGCCCCCAATCATATTATGCAGCTCTGGGAACCTCAATTACAGCAGTCCTAGAATCACACATGCACACAGCCCTCAGCCACACTTCTGAGCTCTGAGAAAGTGCTGACCTGCGCAGCTGGGTCACATCAGTCCCCAATTGACAAATGCACACCTACCTGCTACCACATCTCTATACATGTGCACAAAGGGCACCATGCCTTAGACCACTGCACACCAGGGTTACACCCTGTAGACAAGTGCACCAACACAGCTACATCCTCCCTGGCCGCTGGGTGCCCACATTCACAAGCATCAGTGTAACATCCCCAACCTGCACCTATACATGCCCTGAAACAATCACCACACTGAATGCCCCATCCCATACCCTGCTCCCGGTATACAACCATCCTGCAAACACAAGGCCCTAAACTACTGAAAGAAATCAATTCCCAAATTAAATCAATCAAGATATTTATATGCCACAAAGACAGCAGATCACTAGCATATAACAATGCAGACAGATATAGTCCTGCCTAATGACCAAATTAAAACACGAGAGAAGACACAGATCTTGGAATAACTAATCAAAGATGTT
The DNA here is from genome assembly GCA_004026745.1 of Myrmecophaga tridactyla. NCBI lineage: Eukaryota > Metazoa > Chordata > Mammalia > Pilosa > Myrmecophagidae > Myrmecophaga > Myrmecophaga tridactyla. The sequence continues at coordinate 50,769 of PVIY010011218.1, read as the reverse complement.
AATACAACTCTACTTAATAAAATAAGTAGGATGACATAAAGGAGATCAAGAAGACAATAGAAGAGCATAAAGAGGAATTTGAAAGAATAAATAGAAAATTAGCAGAAATCACAGAGATTAAAGACTCTGTTGGCCAAATTAAAAACATACTAGAGGCACACAACACCAGATTTGAAGAGACAGAAGAAAGAATGAGTGATTAAGAGGACAGGGAAACTGACTTCAAAGACTCAAAAGGGTAAATGGCAAAAAAGATGGAAAAATTTGAACTGGATCTCAGGGAAATGATAGACAAAACAAAGCGCACAAATAAAAGAATCATCGGTGTCCCAGAAGGAGAAGAGAGGAATAAAGGGCTAGGAAGAGTACTTGAGGATATAATGGGGGAAAACTTCTCAACCCTCATAAAGGACATAAATAAATTAAAGAAGCCAAATGAACTCCAAACAGAATAAATCCAAATAGCCCTTCCCCAAGACACATATTAATCAGTCTGTCAAATGTTGAAGAAAAGCAGAAAATCCTGAAAGCAGCAAGGAAAAAACAATCTGCTATAAACAAGGGAAAGTAAATGAGACTGAGTTCAGACAAATCAACTAGCACTCTGGAGGTGAGAAGGCAGTGGCATGATATATTCAAGATCCTGAAAGAGAAAGACGTCCAGCCAAGAATTCTGTACTCAGCCAAACTGTCCTTCAAAACTGATGGAGAGAATACATTTTTCACAGACAAAGAAGTCCTGAAAGAATTTGTCAACCAGCCCTACAAGAAGTACTAAAAGGAGTTCAGCCAGCTGAAAAAAAAAAAAAAAAAAAAAAAAGACTGGAGAGGGAGGTCTGGAGGAGGGCACAGAGTTGAAGAGTACCACTAAGGGTAATCTAAAGACTACAAGGAGAAAGAGGGAAATAAAATAAAAAAGATAAGATGATGGATTCAAGAAACACCTTTTCAGTAATAACTTTGAATGTTAACATACAAAACTTACCAATTAAAAGATACAGATTGGGGTGGTGCAATGGTGGCTCAGAGGCAAGAATTCTGGCCTGCCAAGCTGGAGACCCAGGTTCGATTCCCGGAGCCTGCCCATGCAAAAAAAAAAAAAAAAAAAAAGATACAGATTGGCAGAATGGATTAAGAAACATAATCCAGATATATGCTGCTTATAAGGGACTCATCTTAGAAACAAGGATACAAATAGATTGAAAGTGAAAGTATGGAAAGATTTTTCATGCAAATTGTAACCAAAAAAAAGCAGGAGTAGCTATACTAAATATCAAGCAAAACAGAATTTAAATGTAAAGAGATCATGAGAGACAAAGAAGGACACTATATACTAATTAAGGGGTCAATTCACCAAGAAGATATAACAATCATAAATGTTTATGGTCCCAATCAAGGAGCTCCAAAGTAAATAAGACAGACATTGGCAAAACTGAAGGGAGTGATAGATGTTTCAAGAATAATGGTAGGAGACTTCAATACACAAGTCTCCTCTATAGATAGAACAACCAGACAGAAGATCAAGAAGGAAATAGAGAAGTTAAATAACTTGATAAATGAATTAGACCTAACAGAAACACACAGGTCATTGCACCCCAAACACAAGGCTATACATTCTTCCTAGTGCTCACGGAACATTCTCCATAATAGATCATATGCTGGGGCACAAAACAGGTCTTTATAAATTTAAAACACTGAAAGTATTCAAAGCACTTTCTCTGATCACAATGAGATGAAACTGGATCTCAATAACCACCAAAGAATGAGAACATTCACAAATATACAGAAATTAAATAACACACTCTTAAACAACCAGTGGGTCAAGGAAGAAATTGCTAGAGAAATCAGTAGCTATCTGGAGATGAATGACTATGAGAATACAACTTATCAGAATTTATGGAATGTGGAAAAGGCTGTGTGGAGAGGGAAATTTATTGCCCTAAATACCTATATTAAAAAACAAGAAAGAGCAAAAATCGAGGACTTAACAGCAAACCTGGAGGAACTTGAGAAAGAACAGCAAACTAACCCCAAAGCAAATAGAAGAAGAGAAATAACAAAGATTAAACCAGAGATAAATGAATGGGGGAAAAAAGAACAATAAAAAGAATCAATAAAACAAAAGATGGTTCTTTGAGAAAAATCAATAAAATTGATGGCCCGCTAGCAAGACTGACAAAGAAAAAAAGAGAGAATGCAGGTAAACAAAATCAGAAATTAGAAGGGGTGAATTATAACCAAAATATATAAGAAATCATAAGAGGATACTAAGAACAACTATACACCAACAAACTAGACAACTTAGATGAAATGGACAAATTCCTGGAAACACACAAACAAGCTACACTGACTTAGGAAGAAATAGAAGATCTCAACAAAACAATCACAAATAAAGAGATTCAACCAGTCATCAAAAATATTCATATGAAGAAATTCAAGGGCCAGATGGCTTCACAGGGGAATTTGATCAAATATGCCATAAAGAACTAATGCCAATACTGCTCAAAATTTTCTTTAAAAATTGAGGAAAAAGGAACTCTGCCTAACTCATTTTAAGAAGTTAGTATCATTTTAATGCCAAACTGGGTAAAGATGCTATAAGAAAGGAAAACTACAGGCCAATTCCCCTAACGAACATTGAGGCAAAAATTCTCAATAAAATAACAGCAAATCAAATCCAACAACACATTAAGAGAATTATACACCATAATCAAGTGGGGTATATGCCAGGAATTCAAGGATGGTTCAACACAAGAAAATCAATTAGTGTAACACAGCACATTAACAAATCAAAAGGGAAAAATCACATAATCATCTCAATTGATGCTGACAAAATTCAGCATCCTTTTCTGATAAAAATGCTCCAAAAGATAGGAATCAAAGGTAGTTACCTCAATATGATAAAGGGAATGTATGAAAAACCAATACCCAGCATCATCCTCAATGGAGAGAGACTGAAAGCATTCCCCCTAAGACCAGGAACAAGACAAGGATGCCCATTGTCACCACTATTATTCAACATTGTGCTAGAAGTTCTAGCTAGAGCAATCAGACAACTCAAAGATATAAAAGGCATCCAAATTGAAAAGGAAGAAATAAAACTCTCATTATTTGCAGATGATATGATACTATACTTGGAAGATCCTGAGAAATCTACAGCAAAGTTACTTGAGCTAATAAACAAATTCAGCAACGTGGTGGGATATAAAATTAACATGCAAAAATCAGTAACATTTCTATATACAAGAATGACCTAGCTGTGGAGTCAGTTAAGGAAAAAAATTCCATATAAAATAGCAATTAAAAGAATCAAGTACTTAGGAATGAACTCAACTAGAGACCTAAAGGACCTGTACACAGAAAACTATAAATATTGCTAAAAAGAAATAAAAGGAGATCTAAATAGGTAGAAAGACATTACCTGCTCATGGATAGGAAGACCAAATATAGTTAAGATGTAAATTCTCCCTAAATTGATCTATAGATTCAACACAACACAGTACCAATCAAAATTTCAACAACCTACTTTGAAGATTTGGAAAAGCTAACTACCAAATTCATCTGGAAGGGAAAGAGACCTGAATAGCTAAAAGCATCCTTAAAAAGAAGAGCAAAGTAGGAGGATTAACACTACCTGATTTTAAAACCTATTATAAAGACACAGTGGTCAAAACAGCATGGTACTGGCACAAAGATCGAAGCATTGACCAATGGAATTGGATGGAGAGTACACAAATAGACCACCAAATCTATGGTCAAATGATCTTTGACAAGGCCCCCAAAAACTCTGAACTGGAGGAAAATAGTCTTTTCAATAATTGGGCATGGAAGAACTGGATATCAAAAGTCAATAGAATGAAAGAGGACCCCTATCTTATACCCTACACAAAAATTAACTTAAAGCATATCAAACACCTAAATATAAGAACTAGCACCATAAAGCTTCTAGAAGAAAATGTAGGGAAGCATCTTCAAGACCTAGTAATAGAAGGTAGCTTCCTAAACTTTACACCCAAAGCACAAGCAACAAAAGACAAAATAGACAAATGGGAACTCCTCAAAATCAAATGCTTCTGCACCTCAAAAGACCTCGTCAAAAAGGTGAAGAGGCAGCCAACTCAATGAGAGAAAATATTTGGAAATCACATATCAGACAAAAGTTTGATTTCCTTTATATACAAAGAAATCATACAACTCAACATCAAAAAAACAAAAAAAAATTATAAATGGGCTAAAGATACGAATAGGCATTTTTCTGAAGAGCAAATACAAATGGCTCAAAAGCACTTGAAGAAATGCTCATTTTCACTGGCTATAAGGGAAATGCAGATCAAGACTGCCATGAGATACCACCTCACACCTATAAGAATGGCTGCTAATAAACAAACAGGAAACTATAAATGTTGGAGAGGAAGTGGAGAAACTGAGACACTTATGCACTGCTGGTGGGAACGTATAATGGTGCAGCCAATATGAAAGACTGTTTGGCAGTTCCTTAGGAAACTAAATATCAAGTAGCCCTATGACCCAGCAATAGCACTACTTGGTATATACCAGGGAGAGCTGAAAGCAATGACACATAGAGACATTGCACACCGATGTTCATAGTAGCATTATTCACAATCACCAAAAGATGGAAACAAACCAAATGTCCATCAATGGATGAGTGGATCAACAAAATGTGGTATACATATACAATGGAATATTATGGAGCAGTAAGACAAAATGAGGTCCTGAATCATATAACAAGATGGATGAGATTTGAGGACATATGCTGAATGAAATTACCCAGACACAAAAGGTTAGATACTGTATGACTCCATTTTTATAACCAGCATAAAGGTATAATCAGAGGCTTATAATACAGAATATAGGAGACTTAGATACATATAAAAAATAGAGGCGGGTGAGCCATTAGCTAATGAAGTTGAACTCCAATGTAAGGGAATAGATAGGAGTGAAGGTGGTGCTGTAGTGGGTCTACAAATTATGTTACTATATCGAAGATGAACAAGATAGAAGTCATCTTCCACTACTTAACACTAGAAATACGAATGAGTTCTTATAAGAATTACTTCAAAGATATGATCCTTGTGCAAAGAGAGTTTAAGTCCAGGGTACAGGGGGAAAACTGCTATTGCAGGCAATGAACTATGTTCAAAAGGAAACTATCAGCACTACCACAGCAACAGCGGAGATAAATAATGTGGGGAAGGACAAGAATTAAGAGGAGGTTTAGATTTCCAATTGGGTGAGGGTATGTTTATTGGTTTTCTTTCTCTTGGGAACAATGAAATCATTTAAAATCGAGAATGTCGGTGGACTGTGGACTTTGAGCCCTATACATGATGCCTGATGAATGTAGGTGGCTGAAGGATGCACTGACAGAAAGAAATAAATTGGTGAATGATGGTGTATACTTATGAACAAAGCTTGTGTTACAAAAAGTAACAATGTCGTGAGGCATGCAACAATGTGAATGAACATGTAGGACATTTGTTGAGACAAAATAAGCCAGAAACAAAAAAAAAACAACCAGTGGTATAGTCACCTTTAGAAAATGCTTATAAGAAAACAGGTGGCTAGATTGTAAGCTGTTAGAGCAGACACATTAAGTCCAGAATGGTAATTATTATTTCTGGATTTTGAGAAGCTGTTTTATGTATATAATCTGATATTCAAAGATAAGAACAGAGCCAAACAGGTTGGGGTTAAAATAATTCAGAACATAGGGGTAAGGAAGACAGTGTCTATATTTTAGAACCACACATACTCTTTAAGACCAAAAGAAGAAAGGTTTATTTGGTTTGCAACTGAAATTTTCTGCAGTGCATAATCTAACTCAGCCTATTTGCATAGGTCATTTGAACAATTGAAATACAGGGAGGCCAGAATAAGAAAGAGGCTCTTTAATCCTGTATAAATTATTGTAATGCCCTAGATACATCCTAGAGTATATTAAGCAAATAATAAAAAAGTATTGGCAAAGACCCCTGTGGGATGGGAGAAAGACTATGGAACTTATTCTTTCCCATTCCCTCACCATCAGGGACTCCCCTGATACTCTATCAAACTTTAGGGACACCCAAATCAATAGGCCATGCTGCCAATCATGAGGCTTACCCTTGTGAAGCTTATGTAGGTAGCGGAGAAGCTTAGACTACCTAAGGCATGCCTAAGAGTTACTTCTGGAGGACCTCTTTTGTTGCTCAAACGTGGCCTCACTCTCTCTAAGCCCAACTCTGCAAGTGAAATCATTGCCCTCCCTCCTACATGAGACATGACATCTGTCATGGTTGGGGACTTGTGTCAACTTGGCCAAGTTGTGGTACGTGTTTATCTGATTGGGCAAGTGCTGGCCTGTCTGTTGCAATGAGGACATTTCATAGGATTAGATCATGATCACGTCAGCTGCATCCATAGCTGATTCCATTTGTAATCAGCCAAAGGGGAGTGTCTTCTACAATTAGTGGTGCTTAATCTAATCACGGGAAGACTTTTAAGGAGGACTCAGAGGAGACAGGTCCCATTCCTGCTTCAGCTGGTGAGCCTCTCCTGTGGAGTTCATCCAGACCATCCATCGGAGTCATCGGCTTCACAGCCTACCCTGTGGATTTTGGACTCTGCATTCCTGCGGTCACTTGAGACGCTTTTATAAATTTTATATTTGCAAGTGTTCCCTGTTGATTCTGTTTCTCTAGAGAACCCTAACTAATACAACATCCAAGGGTAAAAGTCTCCCTGGTGACGTGGGAGATGAATTCCAGAGTTGAATCTGGCCTTGGCACCATGGGATCAACAATTCCATCCTGACAAAAGGGGGGAATGAAGTGTAACTAATAAAGTTTCAGGGGCAGAAGGAGTTCAAATAGAGTCAAGAGGCTATTCTGGATGTTGCTCTTATGCAAGCTTCAGTTAGACCTTGGTACCTATCATAATCTGCCAACCCCCAAGAGGACCAATACAGCCAATCCTAAAGAACACCTAGGGCAATAAATAAGATTCCACAAGGACTCCATGCACTAGAGTAACTGTCCAGAATCCTACAACCTCCAGATGGGTCCATGGTCCAGATAAGTCCTGAAACCAGATATCTCTGGAACATCAGATAGTTCTATCTCCCTACCCCACATTAGTGGCAGACACTTGTAATATGAAAAATTTAGAATGATCATAGCCCAAATACCTATAAAGAGAGGGAAGGGAAGCTCAAAGGTGATGGTGGAGTTATACAGAGAAGATAGGATTTAACAAACGAATATGAACACTGAAACATTAAATTAATATCTCTCTTAGTCGCCAGTATTTTAGAGCAGCTAGAAGTAAAAACCTAAACTTGCAGAATTGTAACCCATGTCAAATTCTTGAATATGTTCTACAAGTAATTGTGGTGCTGTGCTTTGAAATTTACAGCTTTTTTGTATATATGTTATTTGTCACAAAAAAAAGTCAATTAAGTCTTCAGCCTCCTATATTCTGGAGCAGCTAGAAGGAAAATTCTGAGAGGATCATATGGTAGCCCATGACAAATTCTGTAAACTTGTTGAAGAGTGTTTTGAAAACTATTGCTTTCTTATTTCTGTGCTTTGTATATATGTTATACTATACAATAAAAAAAAAGTTAAAAAATCAAATCAACAAGTTGAGGGAGGATTTAAAGAAGACATTGGGTGAACAAAAAGAAGAAATTGAAAGTTTGAAAAAACAAATCACAGAACTTATGGGAATGAAAGGCACAGTAGAAGAGATGGGGGAAAAAAACAATGGAAACCTACAATATTGGATTTCAAGAGGCAGAAGATAGGAATAGTGAACTGGAGGATGGGGCATCTGAAATCTAAAAGAAAATATAGGGAAAAGAATGGGAAAATATGAGCAAGGTCTCAGGGAACTGAATGACAACATGAAGTATATGACTACATGTGTTGTGAGTGCACCAGAAGGACAAGAGAAGGGAAAAGGAGAAGAAAGATAATAGAGGAAATTATCACTGAAAGTTTCCCATCTCTTATGAAAGACATAAAATTGCAGATCCAAGAAGTACACAGCATACCCCAAACAGAATAGATCCAAAGAGATATACTCCAAGACACTTACTAATCAAATGTCAAATATCAAAGAGAAAGAGGGAATTTTGAAAGAAGCAAGAGAAAAGCAATCCATCATCTACAATGGAAGCCCAGTAAGACTATGTGTGACATTCTCAGCAGAAACCATGGCAGCAAGAAAGCAGTGGTAAGATATATTTAAGATTCTAAAGGAGAAAAACCGCCAACCAAGAATTCTATATCCCTTCAAAAATGAGGAGGAGATTAAAATATTTTCAGATAATCACTGAAGGAATTTGTTACCAAGAGACTGGCTCTGCAAGAAATAATAAAGAGAGCACTACATGCATATAGGAAAAAACAGGAGAGAGAGGTGTGGAGAACAATGTAGAAATGAAAACTATCAGTAAAGGTAAAAAGAGAAAAAAAATTAGATATGACACATAAAATCTAAATGACAAGATGGTAGAAGAAACTACTGCCTTTATAGTAATAACACTAAATGTTAATGGATTAAACTCCCCCATCAAAAGACATAAATTGGCAGAATGGATTAAAAACAGGATCCATCTATATGCTGCCTACAGGAGACTCATTTTACACCCAGGGACAAAAACAGCTTGAAAGTGAAAAGGTTGGGAAAGATATGTCATGCAAACAACAATCAGAAAAGAGTAGGAGTAGCCATACTAACATCCAACAAAATAGATTTCAAATGTAAAACAATTAAAAGAAACAAAGGACACTATGTATTAAAAAAGGAATAATTAAACAAGGAGACATAACAATCATAAATATTTATGCACTGAACCAATTAGGTTCCAAAGTACATGATGCAAACACTGACACACTGAAGAGAGAAATAGTACACCCCTACCCTAATAGTTGGGGACTTCAATTTCCCACTCTCATCAATGGATAGAATATCTAGGCAGAAGATCAATAAAGAAACAGAGAATTTGAATAATTAACAATAAATGAACTAGACTTAACAGACATTTACAGATGTAAGTAAATGTGTATCTAAGCAGTAGGATACACACTTTTCTCAAGGGCTCATGGATCATTTTCAAGGATAGACCATATGATGGGTCACAAAGCAAGTCTCAATAAATTTAAAAACATTGAAATCATGCAAAACACTTTCTCAGATCATAATGAATGAAGTTGGAAAATGATAAAAGGCAGAGGGCCAAAAAACTCACAATTATATGGAGGCTAAACACACACTCTTAAACAACCAGTGGGTCAAGGAAGAAATTACAGAAGCCAGTAAGTTTTTTGAGGCAAATGAAAATGAAAACACAACATAACAAAATTTATGGTATGCAGCAAAGGCAACACTGAGATGGAAATTTATTGCATTAAATGCCTATATTAAAAAGAGGAAAGAGGGCGGGCCACAGTGGCTCAGGGGCAGAGATCTCGCCTGCCATGCCAGAGAACTGGGTTGTTCAATTCCCAGTGACTGCCCATGCAAAAAAAAAAAAAAAAGAGGAAGGAATAAAAACCAAGGAATTAACTGTTCACTTAGAAAAACTAGTGAAAGAAGAGCAAACTAACTCCAAAGCGAAAGAAAGAAGTTACAAAGATTAGAGCAGAAATAAATGAAATTGAGAACATAAAAACAGTTGAGAAAATCAACAAAACCAGGAGTTGGTTCTTTGAGAAGATCAATAAAATTGATGGGCCCTTAGCTACATTGACAAAAAAAAAAAACAAAAAACGGGAAGTTGTGAATAAATAAAATCAGAAATGGAAGAGGAGACATAACCACTGACCCCCCAGAAATAAAGGAGGATTAATAAGAGGAAACTATGAGCAACTATATGTAATAAACTAGACAACATAGATTAAATGGACAACTTCCTAGAAGGGCATGAACAACCAATGCTGACTCGAGAACAGATGACATCAACAAACCAATCACAAGTAAGGAGATTGTTCAGACATCAAGAAGCTCTCAAAAAAGAAAAGTCCAGGACCACATGGCTTCACATGTAAGTTCTACCAAGCATTCAAGAAAGAATTATACCAATCGTTCAATCTTCAAAAAAAATTGAAGAGAAAAGAAAGCTACCTAACTCATTTGATGAGGCTAACGTCACTCTAACACCAAAGCAAGACAAAGATACTACACGAAAAGAAAATTACAGGCCAATCGATCTAATGAATATAGGCACAAAAATCTTCAACAAAATCTTCCAAATAGAATGCAGCAGTACATTAAAAATATTATACACCATGACCAAGTGAAATTTATTCCAGGAATGCAAGGCTGGTTCAACATAAGAAAATCAATTAAAGTAATACACCATATCAACAAATCAAAGCAGAAAAACCACCTGATCACCTTGATTGATGCAGAAAAGGCATTTGGTAAAATTCAAAATGCTTTCTTGATGAATACTTCAAAGGATGGGAATGGTAGGGAACATCTTCAACATGATAAAGGGAATACATGAAAAACTCACAGCTAACATCATCCTCAACAGGGAAAGACTGAAAGCTTTCCCTCTAAGACCAGGAACAAGACAAGGATGCCCACTCTCACCATTGTTATTCAAAACATTGTGCTGAAAGTTCTAGCCAGAGCAATTAGACAAGAAAAAGAAATAAAAGGTATCCAAATTGAAAAGGAAGAAGTAAAACTCTCCCTGTTTGCAGATGATATGATACTACATGTTGAACATCAAAAAAATCTACAGCAAAGCTACCAGAACTAATAAATGAGTCCAGCGAAGTGGCAGGGTACAAGATCAACACCCAAAAATCCAGGTAGAAACACTATAAAATAGTAATGAGCAATCTGAAGAGGAAATCAAGAAAAAATTTTCCATTTACAATAAAAACCAAAAGAATCAAGTATTTAGGAATAAATTTAACTGAGGAAACAGAAGAGCTATACACAGAAAACTAGAAGAAATTGCTAAAAAAAAAAAAAAGACAACCTAAATAAATGGAAGTGTATACCATGTTCATAGACTGGAAGACTAAATATAGTTGAGATGTCAATTCTACTTAAATTGATTTATGGATTCAATGCAATACAAATTAAAACCCCAATAACTTATTTTATAGAAATAAAAAACCAACAGCCAAATTTATTTGGAAGGGAAGGGTGCTAACAATATCTTGAGAAAGAAAAATGAAGTAGGAGGTCTCACACTACCTGACTTTAAAGCATATTATGAAGCTACAGTTGTCAAAACAGCATGGTACTGGCATAAAGATAGATATACTGACCAATGGAACTGAATAGACTGTTCAGATATAGACCTTCTCATCTATGGATAATTGATCTTTGATAAGGCAGTCAAGCCAACCCATCAGGGACAGAGCAGCCTCTTCAATAAATGATGCCTGGAGAACTGGATATCCATATGCAAAAGAATAAAAGAGGATCCATATCTCACCCTACACAAAAATTAACTCAAAATGGACCACAAACCTAAACATTAGAGCTAAGAGCATAAAACTTTTAGAAGAAAATGCAGGGAAATATTTTATAAAACTTGTAATAGAAGGCAGTTTCCCATACCTTACACACAAAGCATGAGCATTGAAGAAATAAATAGGTAAATGGGAACTCCTCAAAATTAAACACTTTTGTGCATCAAAACTTTGTCAAGGAAGTAACAAAGCAGTCTACACAATGGAAGACAATATTTGAAAACTACATATTAGATAAGGGTTTAGCATCCAGAATACATGAAGAGATTCTTCAACTCATCAAAAAAAGACAAACAACCCAATTTAAAAATGGGCAAATGACAACAGGCACTTCTCAGAAGAGGAAATTAAAATGGTTAAAAGGCACATGAAAAGATGCTCAACTTCACTGGCTATTAGGGAAATGCAAATCAAACCCACAATGAGATAGCATCTCACACCCACCAGAATGGCCATTATCAATAAAACAGAAAACGACAAGTGCTGGAGAGGATGTGGAGAAAGAGGCATACTTATCCACTGCTAGTGGAATTGTAAAATGGTACAACTGCTCTGGAAGGCAGTTTGGTGGTTCCTCAGAAAGCTAAGTATAGAACTGTGATATGATCCAGCAATCCCATTACTAGGTATATAATCAGAGGACCTGACAGCAAGGACACAAACGGACATTTGCACACCAATGTTTATAGCAGCATTATTTATGATTGCCAAGAGATGAAAACAGACCAAATGTCCATCAATGGATGACTGGCTAAACAAGCTGTGGCATATGCATACAATGGAATACTACACAGCTATAAGACACTATAGAGTCATGAAGCATGTAACAAAGTGGATGAACTTTGAGGATATTTTGCTGAGGAAATTAGCCAGAAACTAAAGGACAAATACTGTATGGTCTCATTGATATGAGCTAACATTAACGAATGAACTTTGAAAATTGAAGTTAAGAACACAGGTTATCAGGAAATAGAAAAAGGGTAGAGACTGGGCAATTGGTGCTGAAGGAATACAAATTGTGCAACAGGACTGATGGTAAAAATTCAGAAATGCATAGCACAATAATACCTGATTGTAACACAATAATATAAGAATTAAATGAAGCTGAATGTGAGTATGATAGAGGGAGAAGAGCTGAGGGCACATATGAAACCAGAAGGAAAGATAACGGATGAAGACAGATGGTATAATTTAGGAGTGGGCGATGATGATAAAATATACAAATAAAAAAAAAATTTTGCAAGTGGGAGAAAAAATGAACGTCAGCTTTGCAGGGTGCTGAAAATAGATGGTATACAGGAAAAAGGACAAACAATGCAAACTAGGGTCTATAGTCAACAGTAACATTGCAAGATGCTTCCACGGAATGTAAGAAAGGCATTATGAAAAAACTAAATGCCAACAGGTGGGGACATAGGGAAGGGGTATGGATTATTTGTGTTAGTAAAGCAGATGTCTTCCCATAGATTATGATGGCAAAGACATGTCCATACACTTAGTTTGGACTGTATAATGTGTGAATAAAACTGTATAAAACAAACAGAGAGGATGGGGTGGACGGCATCAGGGTCGCGCGGCACCTGCAGCTGTTGAGGGCAGTTTCTCAGCAAACTGGGTGAGCTCCTCTCTGCCAGTGGCTCTGCCCTCTTGCTCTCCCTTTCATGTCCCAGGCTGCAGGGTGGCCCTGGTTGCAAAAGCTGAGGAACTGAGAAGCAAAGAACTGAAAACCATCTGGCTGGTGCAAACAGTTCAACATGGAAGCCCATAGCCCTCAGAAGTGCACAGACATGGAGTCAGGGATTAGGAAGTAAGCCAAGCTGCATTCTTTTAATGCAGCAACCTCACCAGAGCATCCTCACAATGTGCAGTTCACCCCACACCCCACATACCTGAACCCTCTCACTCGCCATCCCTCCTTGTGCTCCAAGCAGCCCTGCCCCACTAACCCCTTGCTCACCTACCTGCCCCACAACCCCACCCCAAGCACACACATACCTGCCCCAGGCCAACCCACCTCTCCTGCAAAAGTGCAGTCTCGTCTTGCCCCTCACCAGACCTACCTCCTAGTCCCTGCCCCCTGCAGGCAGTAGACAGTACAAAAAAGGCAGCAGGCACTTGCCTCCATACCCAGCCTACACCTGCCCCCAGCCCCATAAGTCATGCAAACCAACCCCCGGACCACTCCCCCAGCTCAGTGCACATGTACATCAGTTTATGGCCCTCCCAAATCTGCGCAATGCAGACACCCCAGTGACGCCCCACAACTCAGCAAGTGCTGACCTGGTGTTCTAGTTTGCTAGCTGCCAGAATGCAACACACCAGAGACAGACTGGCTTTCAATAAAAGGGGATTTATTTAGTTAACGTATAGTTCTTCAGAGGATAGGCAGCTAACTTTCAACTGAGGTTCTTTCTTACGTGGGAAGCCACAGGATGATCTCTGCTGGACTTCTCTCGAGGCCTCTGGGTTCCAACAACTTTCCCCGGGGTTATTTCTTTCTGCATCTCCAAAGGTGTGGGCTGAGCTGCAAGCGCTGAGATGAGATATGCTGAGCCGCTTTTGTTGTGCTACGTTGAGCTCTCTCATTTAAGCATCAGCCAATTAAATCAAACATCATTCATTGCAGCAGGCACACCTCCTAGCCAACTGCAGATGTAATCAGCAATAGATGAGGTTCACATGCCATTGGCTCATGTCCACAGCACTAGAACTAGGCACCTTCACCTAGCCAAGTTGACAACTGAATCTAACTACCACACCTGGGCAGCCGGCCAGCTGTCCAGTCCATGCAGGGATCACTCCACCACTGGCACTGTGGAATCCATCCTGACCAAAAGGGGGAAAAGAAGTGTAACAAAGTATCAGTGGCTGAGATACTTCAAATAGAGTTGACAGGTGACTCTGGAGGTCACTCTTATGCAAGCTGCAGTAGCATTGCTACATAGCATACTTGCCAAACCCCAACCAAAACCATTTCAGCCAATTCTAAAGAACTCCTAGGGCAATATATAAGATTCTACAAGGGTACAATACACTAAGGTAACTTTCCAGAAACCTACAACCTCCAGATAAGTCCCTGGACCAGATGAGTCCTGAAATCCATAGGGCCCAGCCTCTCTAGAACATCAGCTAGTGTCATCTCTCTACCCAATATTATTAACAGCTCCTTCCAACATGAAAAAGTTAGAATTGCCATACCCAAATACCCCTGAAGAGTGGGATAGAAAGATCAAAGGTGATGATGGAATTATACAGAGAAGGTAGGGTTTAGCTTTTCGTCTCCAATATCTTAAAGCAGCTAGAAGTAAAAACCTAAAACTGCAATTTAACCCATACCAAACCCTGAAATCTGTTCTACAACTAATTGTTGTGCTGTTCTTTGAAATTTGTTGCTTTTTTGTACATATGTCATTTTTCACAAAAAAGAAAAAAGTCAATTGTGATGGAAAAAAATATTTATTCCTTCTAGTCTCGTATATTCTGGAGCACCTAGAAGGAAAAATCTGAGATGATGATATGGTAGCCCATGACAAACTCTGGGATCTGTCCTGTAACTATTTGTTGAAGAGTGCTCTGAAAATTATTGCTTTTTTCTTTCTTTGCTTTGTATATATGTTACATTATACAATAAGTTTGTTTTTTTTTTTAATGAAGAAAGAGAAAATGCAAAGACATGTACCTATTCACTGTGGGTAGGAAAACTGAAAGGTGCAGCCCCTTGGAAGGCAGTGTGGTAGTTCCACAGGAGGCTATTGGTGGGGATGCCATATGATCCTGAAACCCCATAGCTCAGTATATGCCTGGAGGAACTGAGTGTGGGGACACAAATGGATATTGTACACAGGTGTCTATGACAGTAGTGCTCGCAATCTCCAATGGATGGAGGCAGCCTAAGGGTAAAACAACTGAGGAATGGAAGGGGGAACTATGGGGTATACATAAAATGGACTACTGAGTGACAGCAAGAAGGAATGACGTTGTGAGGCATGCAACTTGGCAAATAAATATTAAGGACTATATGTTGAATGAAATGTCAGAAACAAAAAAGACAAATATTATCACGCTTCACTCATATGGACTAAACTATAATATAAAAACTCGGTGAACAGAAGTCAAGAGCATGGATTACCAGGTTGGAGCCTATTTGTAAAGCGTCCTAGATTATAAATTGTTACAGCAATCACATATATTCAGGAGTTGTAACTGATATTTCTAAATTCTGAGATACTGAGCTGTTTGTTTATAACCTGGTCATTCCCAGAAACTTCAGGTATTTATGTGACACCTGAGATTCAGACTTAGAGCTCTGAAGCTATGAAAGTCAGCAGTCCCCCAAGCAGGAACTGTTTAAAAAGGCTGTGGTCCAAGATGGTGGCTTAGTGAGATGTGGAATTTAGCTCGTCCTCCAAACCAGCTAGTAAATAGCCAGGAGCAGTACAGAACAACTGCTGGGGCCATGTCAGTGATGGGACACACAGCATACACCAGTCTGGACAAGCTGGACCAGCTATGATCCCACCCAGAACCTTGAGTCCCCCAAGCCACGGAGGCTGGCGCCCCTCCCCCACAGACTGCTTCCAAGAGAGGAAAGAGACGTTAGTAACAGCAATGGGCTGAGCTCAACCAAGCTCAACAGTGGAATTAATTAACAAATTCTGACTAATAAAAATAGGCCCCCAGCTCAGCTAAACCTCGAATAAAAGCTAAAGTTACTAGTTTTTGCCCTGGCGCAGAGGGGGCAGGGCTGACGAAAAACAAGAGAGGTTTTTTGGATCAGACAGCATGATATACTTGAAAAGGTCTGGACCCTAAAAAAAAATGTGGGGGCACGTAGGACCTGGAGATACACAGAGCAACATAACAACTTAAGCTCTTAACAAACCTGAGGAACAGGGGTCCTGTTCTGAAAGTGTGGAATTAAACTTGTCTGAGAGACAAAAAGGCTGTCAGGTGAAAGGAGGTAATTCCCTGAAGGCTGTGCCTTCCCCAGGAGAGGGATGGGGCCCAGCTCAGGTGGAATCCCTCCCTCAAGGAATTCAGACCCCAGGGACTGGAAAACTGAAGCAATTAAAGCCAGCCTACAACCTCTCCTCTGTTTCAACCACGCACCCGAGAGTCTGTTGAAGTTAAAGGCACCACATCACTTTATGCTGGTGGGACCCAGAGGCAGACAAGTGCCACGTATTGAGCAGGATAGGAAATACAGAGAAACTAGAGGCTTCCTAGGAAAATCTGTCAATCTGCTGGGTTTCAACAACAGGGAAAACTGATGTAGGTGACTCTTGCCTCCTGAAAGGAGACCAGTCTGGTCTGGGAAAATCTGACTGGATTCTCTAATACCTAAGTAGACCCTCCTATGGAAAAAAAAAAAAAAAGGCACGATACAGGCAGGGCAAGAAACAAGAACTGAAAATTTCTGATACCTAAACAAAACCTATCTAGAAGTCTAGAATAAGCTGAATTGAATGTCAAAGAATAGATAGAGAACAAAGCCATCCAGCAAGAAAATCCTAGGTAAAAGAGTGAAAATAATCTCCAGAATAAACCAATTAAGGATATTAAATGCCTAGATGCCAGCAAAAAATAACAAATCATACTAGGAAAATTGAAGATATGGCCCAGTCAAAGGAACAAACCAACAATTCAAATGAGATACAGGGAGTTGAAACAATTAATTCAGAATGTTCAAAAGACATGGGAAATATCATCAAAAATAAAATCAATGAGTTGAGGTAGGATATAAAGGCAACAGAAAAACAAAAAGAAAAAATTGAAAGTCTGAAAAATCAAGTCGCAGAACTTATGGGAATGAAGGGCACATTAATGAATGAACTTGGAGAATTTCAGTTAAGAATAGAGGTCATCAGGAGATAGAAATAAGGTAGATATTGGGTAATTGGAGCTGAAGGGATACAGATTGTGCAACACTGGCTGTAAAAATTTAGAAACGGATAACACAATACGACCTGATTGTAGCACAATAACGTAAGTACACTGAATGAAGCTGAATGTGAGAATGGTAGAGGGAGGAGAACTGAGGGCACATAAGAAACCAGAAGATAAAGAATAAGACTGAGATGGTATCATTTAGGAATGCCTGGATTGTACAATAATAGTGATTAACTGTACAAATTTAAAAATGTTTTTTGCATGAGGAAGAACAAAGGAATGTCATTATTGCAGGGTGTTGAAAATAGGTGGTCATTCATATTTTAAAACTTCAACTTGTGAGAGACTAAAGCAAAAAATGTTTATTTGGTACCAAAAAAAGTTGGAAAAGGTATCTGACTTCAAACAGAGATATGAATGGAGCTGATCAGTATAGAACTAAAGTAAATCAGAATACAGGGTAAAGGATGATATTGTCTATATTTTAAAACTTCAATTTCTGAGACCCAAAGGAGAAATGTTTATTTGGCACAAAATTTATATTTTGAGTAGTACATTTTCTAATTTAGCTTGTATGATCAGTTTAGTTGAACACCATAAATACATGGAATCTTGAATACTGCATGAGACTTTGCTGGTTTGTCTGGGTTATTAAGATGTCTCGATATATCCAGAGTAATCTGGACAGAAAATAAAGAACTATTTGCAAGGTCCCCTTGGGGCACTGGGGAGAAAGGCAGAAACATTCAACTTTCCCATTTGGAGAATTTCTGATATCTCGCAAGCAGTGGAGACAACCAAATCAATAGGCCAACCCCTCGACCTTGGGGTTCACCCCTATGAAACTTATTCCTCAAAAGGACAGACTAAGGCTACTTAAAATTAGGTCTAAGAGTCACTCCCAGAGAACCTCTTTTGTTGTTCAGATGTCTAAGCTGACACAGCAAAGGAACCCACCGCCCTCCACCACTATGTGGGGCATGACTCCCAAGGGATAAGTCTCCCTGGCAATGTGGGACAGAAATCCTGGGATGAGCTGGAACCCAGCAACAAGGGGTTGAGAAAGTCTTTTTAAACAAAAGGGGGAAGAGAGAAATGAGACAAAATAAAGTTTCATCAGGTGAGACTTCAACCAGAGTCGCGATGTTATTCTGAAAGTTATTCTTAAGCATTACGTAGATATGCCTTTTTAGTTTATGGTGTATTGGAGTGGCTAGAGGGAAGTACCTGACACTGTTGAGCTGTGTTCCAGTAGCACTGATTCTTGAGGATGATTGCATAACAATATAGCTTTTACAATGTGACTGTATGGTTATGAAAACCTTGTGTCTAATGCTTTTATCTAGGATATGGACAGATGAGTAAAAAAAAAAGATTAAAAATAAACATAAAGGGGGGACAAAGGTAAAATAAGTTGAGTAGATGGAAATACTAGTGGTCAATGAGAGGGAGGGGTAAGGGTTATGATATGTATGAGATTTTTCTTTTCATTTTTATTCCTTTTTCTGGAGTCATGCAAAGGTTCTAAAAAATGATCACGGCAATGAATACACAACTATGTGATGATATTGTGAGCCATTGAATGTACACTATATATGGATTGTTAGTATGTTAAGATTAGTCAATAACAATATTTTTTAAAAAGAAGAAACAGGACCCTTTGCTTACATAAGGCAGATGCCATATAAAGAAGTAGGAAAATTAAGCTAGAAAATATTTACTAATGATAAAGGACTAAAAACTCAATATGATCAGGCTTTATTGACCCTTTTATTGAACTGATTGCCTTAGTGTTTGGTGTAATTTACAGTGCATAAGTGAATTTAATCTTAGAATTTAGAAAGGATTGTGGAAGCAGCCTATCTATTAGCCCAGCAAAATACAACAACAAAAAAGAGGATTCTTCCTCCTCTGAGGAATGTGAGTTTCTCCCTAAGAATACTTATATATATGTTTCACAGTTCTATCACTGAAGTGATTTTTGAAGCTACCAGCTTTCTAGTGTGGAGTTGGATCAATTTATTTTGAAACAGAAATCACAATTAACTCCCATCAATGTGTATACTATACTGAATAGTTTTGAGAAAAAGCTCTTTTTAAGAACATTCTATAAAAAAAGTATTTGCTGAATCCCTTTGGGGGACTGGGGAGAAAGGAGGAAATATTAAACTTCCCCTCTGGGAAGTTCCTGATATTCTCACAAGCAACGGGGTCAACCAATGCAATAGGCTGAGCCCTCAATCTTGGGACTTGCCCCAATGAAGCTTATTCCTGCAAAGGAGGCCTAAGCCTATTGAAAACTATGCCTAAGAGTCAACCCCAAAGACCCTCTTTTGTTGCTCAGATGAGGCCTCTCTCTATAAGCCAACCTGGCAGGTGAACTCACTGCCCTCCACCATGTGGGATATGATTCCCAGGGGTTTAAATCTCCCTGGCAATGTGGGAACTGACTCCCATGGATGAACCAGGACACGGCATCATGGGAATGAGAGAGCCTTCATGACCAAAAGGGGAGAGAAATGAGATAAAATTTTCAGTGGCTGAGAGATTTCAGAGTTGAGAGGTTATCCTGAAGGTTATTTTTACATATTATATCGATATCCCTTTTTAGTTTAAGGTGTATTGGAGTGGTTAAAGGGAAGTACTTGAAACTTGAACAGTGTTCCAGTAGCCTTAATTCTTGTAAACTGTGTAACTATATGGCTCTTACAATGGGATTTTGTGATTGTGAAATCCTTAGGTCTGATGTTCTTTCTACCCAGGGTGTGAGCAGATGAGTAAAAAAAAGGGGGGGGGGTGTTAAAAATAAATAGGGGGAGATAAAGGGCAAATACTGGGTAGATTAAAATACCGTGGGTTCTAACTAATAAGGTATCAGTGGCACAGAGTTTGAACAGAGTCAAGAGACTACTCTGGAGGTCACGCTTATGCAAACTTCAGTTTTTCACTGCTACCTATCATGACTTGCCAAACCTCAACCAAAGCCATTTCAACCAATCCTGAAGAACACCTAGCATAATACATAAGATTCTACAAAGATTTCATGCACTAGAGTCACTTTCCAGAAACCTACAACCTCCAGATGAGTACCTGGACTAGGTAAGTTCTGAAAGCTAGAGGGCCCAGCCTCTCCAGAACATCAGCTGGTTCCCTACCCCATATGATTGACAGCCCCTTCCAACATGAAAAAGTTAGAATGGCCAAAGCTCAAATACCCCCTAAAGAGTGAGACAGAAAGATCAAAGGTGATGTTGGAGTGACCCCCACAGAGGTGGGGTTTAAAAAACGAATATGATTGCTGGATCTCTACATTGATATTTCTTTTAGCCTCCAGTATCTTAGAGCAGCTAGAAGAACCTAAAATCGTGGAACTGTAACGCATATTGAACTCTGAAATCTGTTCTACAACTAATTGTTGTGCTGTGCTTTGAAATTTATTGTTTTGTATATATGCTATTTTTCACAAAAAAAGTCAATTGTGATAAAATATTTACTCCTCCTAGTCTCCTATATTCTGGAGCAGCTAGAAGGAAAATCTGAGATGATGGTATGGTAGCCCATGACATGAGACCTGTCCTATGGCTACTTGTTGAGGAGTGTTTGAAAACTTTTGCTTTTTTGTGTCTTTGACTTGTATATACATTATATGATAAAAAAAATGTTTAAAAAAATACTGTGGATTAATGAAAAGGAGAGGTAAGGAGTATGGAACGTATGAGGTTGTTTTTTTCTGAAGTGATACAAATGTTCTAAAAATGATCATGGGGATGAATACACAACATTATGTGATGATATTGTGAGCCATTGATTGTATAATATGATTGGACTATGTGTATAGATATTTCTCAATAAAAATATTTTTTCAAGTATCCATTATAGCAGTTCAGGGAAAATGTTGTGTTAAGATAGTCATGAGTGAAAACACTGATATATGTAAGAAAAAAAAGGAACACTCTATTACTCTATTAGTGACTGCTTAATCCTACCTTGCATTTTTGCCCTTTCTGCATATTGGCCCCAAAGGTTTTCCTTTGCCATAATATCCCACAGCAATAACTTCTTAACCTTAACTCATCAGAGAAACTCTGTTCTCCTATGCTGTAGGGTATTGCTTCAAATGGAGCTGAGTTTTATTGAGCCACTATTCCTTGTAAGTGTAGAACAGTTTTTTACCGATGATTGATTTCCAATACTCATGTGCTGCTACTGTGTGAGGCAGCCAAAATAGAATGCTGTGGAAAATATATGTATATTTTACGAAACAATGAGACAGAAGCTTAAAGACAACCTTAATACTTTTTTATTCCCCACTTAATCTTCAGCAATTTCGTTTTTAACAAGGACTTATTTCATGGAAAGAAAAATCCACACCCCAGCCAAAAAAAGGTAATTCAGGCTTGTTTTGCTACAGGTATGTGTCACTTTTTCCTAGATGAATTAAACAATTAACTTTAAGTTCTAATTGTTCCAGATCATATTTGGATTTCCTGGAAAAGAAACAAAATTTACATTAATGCTGAAATCGAGAAAATGTAGAATGGTTCTCAAACTATCAAAGTATGTATCATATCAAGGATATAAATGACTTAGCTTTCTAATACTGAAGGTGAAAGGTGTTTATTTTGGTGAAACATTAACTGAACAACCACTTGTGTTAACAGATCACAGGTATTTATATATTTACTAAAAAGGACATAAGTCATGTCATGGTACTCCTCTACTCAAAAGCATCCAATGGCTCCCTCTTGCATTCAGAGTGTATTAGTTTTCTTTTACTAACATAGCAAATTTCCACAAAATTAGTAGCTTAAAACAATAAAAATTTATTATTTTGCAGTTTGCATAGGTCTGACGTCTGGTAAGCTTGGCTGGGTCTCTGTTTCAAGTTTCACAAAACCAAAATCAAGGATTTAGCAGGGATGTGCTCCTTTTTGGAGGCTTTCGGGAAAAATCCATTTCCTTGCTCATTCAGGTTACTGGCAGAATTTGGCTTCTTGTGGTTGTAGAACTGAAATCTCTGTTTCCTTGCTGCCTATCATTTGAGGGCTATTCTCAGCTTCTAGTGGCTACCCTTAGTCAGTGGCCCCTTCCTCCATCTTTGAAGCCAGCAATGAGATGTATGAAGTCCCTCTCAGGCTTCAAATATCTCATAGCCTCTTTCCCAGTTGCTTCCTATGAAGTTCTCACAGATCCTAGCCAAGAAAATGTTCTCAAATTTTACGCGTTCAGAAAATTAAGACTGGGCCAAAATAATAATACAATCTCCCCACCTCAAACTTCATACCTTAGTCACATCTGCACAGTCACATAAGGTAACTCAAGAGGTTCCAGGGATTAGGATGCAGACATGTTTGGGGGTCATTATTGTGTATACCACAAAGAGTAAAAGCCAAAAGATCCTATGCGATCTGAGACTCCACTACTCTGAACTCTTCCCACTACTCTTCCCCTTACTGACACCTCTAACCACATTGATTTCCATGCTGTTTCGTGACCACACTAGAAAAACTCCTTGCTGTTCACATTCTTGTTATGTTCTTCCCAATACCACTCTGATAATCACGTTATCCCCTTTAAGTCTTTGCTTAAATGTCAACTTCTCAAAGAGGACTAATGTTTAATACTCCAGCACTTCTGATCATTTTTTTTCCCCACAGCACCTATTACCCTTTAATTTACTCTGTAATTTATTATGATCACTTCTTGCTGTTTCTTTTTGGTAGAATGGAAGCTCCACAAGAGTGGGGATCTGTCTTTACCTCTTTAATATATACCAAGGCCCTAGCACATAGGAGAAGCTCAACAAAATTATTGAAGAAAGTTTTCCAAATATTGGCTGACTTGATGGAATGACAGATATATACAATCCATGTTCTTTTTTGCAAGTACCATGTAGTAGAGATGCTTGAAATATTGCATTATACTTCTCTGATCTTACTAATTTGTTTTTTTAAATCAGTGACATATCTCAATGTTTCTATACTACATTTCCTCAAGGTCAATATTCTTTTTATCTTTACCAAAAGAAAATTTTGAAAAGGAAAAATTATTTACACATGTCCATTACCCCCAAAATATTTTTGATCCTTTGCAATAAAAGTAGAATTGTACAATAGCCCTAAAATTAAGTTCAAAAAAGGCAGAAAGGAAGACAAATGCAAAAATTAAGTTTTCAATATTTCTAAAGGCTTAAATAAATACAGCATTTGCTTTGTTTCTCAGATTTTCCAGCTTCTGTTTTGAAAATTTACTCTAAAAACTGTTTCACATTGAACACTTCTGACAAGTCACCACAAGATGGAGGTACATCTGTAGTTTCAGTTAGGAATGTTTAAGTACTGGGAACATAAATGCTGTTTTCAAAAATAAAAAATCTATTTAAAATTCCATTTAAAAAATAACTTTAGATATTGTTCAAGGCCTAAAAACTATTTATAAGAAATAACTAGGAACAAATAAATGATTAAATTTTTTAAATATCTTCTATTGATTAACCAAGTAATAACCTGATAATTTAAGATATGACCAAAAAGGCTCCAAAAACACCTGTTTCACTGGCCAACCTCTTGGAGGAAAGTTGAGTCCCTTCCTAATAGTTGTCATTGTGCCTACCCCAAGCATGGACTGCCCTGAGACTTTACCAGTTTGCAGAAAACTTGGAGTTGAAGGATAGATACGATTGCATTCTCTGAGCCAGAAATGCATTAGTCCTAAGAATTTTCCTGTCTTAGCCAAGACAATCAGTATTAGCACATATACACTTAAAATCTGAAAAATCAACAAACTTTAGTGGTATTTAAGTATTCACAGTTAGAAAATGTGTACGATGATTTGAGATAATCTTTTGCATATTGCAAAGTTTAAGGCTAACATATTTATAGGGCCAAAAGAAATTATTTTATTTGGCTTTATATTGTTTTTAAACTACTTTTTTTCTAAATATGTTACACTTCACGAATTTGCGTGTCATCCTTGTGCAGAGGCCATGCTAATCTTCTCTGTATTGTTCCAATTTTAGTATATGTGCCGCCGCAGCAAGTACTACTTTCTTTTTAAATACTTCTTTTAAATAGTTCATCTAGAACTGCAACTGAAACCCAAGAGGTTCATTTAAAATACTTCTCAACTGCAATGCATTTTAAAATTGTTTGAGCTTTAAAAAATCAACCTCAGTATTAAAGAAAATATGCCATTATTCCATAACACTGCGTTCTAGAGTCAAGAATCTGAGTTTCCGTCTTACTGCTATCAGTATATATCTATGTAATCTGAGGTGAAACATTTATGTTATCCTCTGTTCCATTTACTGTGTAACCTACTACACTAAAACTTAATAGCTTAAAACAACCATTTTATTATATCTCACAATCTTTTGTCAGGAATTCTGGCTGGGTTCAGATGGGTAATTCCCCTCCACATGATATGGACGGGCTCTTGGCTTCACATCTCTCATAGCCTCTTGCTGATATTCAACTGACTGCTGTGCTGGGCTTGAAGGCTCGTGACTGCCTCACTCATATGCCTGGTGCCTTGGGAGACTGGAAGGCTGGGCTTTACTGAGCCCCTCTCCCACTCTATGTAGCCTCAGGCCCTCTCTATGTGGTCTTTCCCACAGAGTTATCCGTCTTTTTAGAGAGCCGATGAGGGCTTCAACAGACAAAGGTGGAAGTTGCTAGTCCTCTTTACAGGCTAGTTCTGTAATTAGTATAGCATCACTTTGATTATTAGTCATAGAAAGCACGGACATTCACAGATTCAAGGGAAGAGGAAACGGGCCTCAATGGAAGGAATATC
Source organism: Myrmecophaga tridactyla (assembly GCA_004026745.1). Taxonomy (NCBI): domain Eukaryota; kingdom Metazoa; phylum Chordata; class Mammalia; order Pilosa; family Myrmecophagidae; genus Myrmecophaga; species Myrmecophaga tridactyla. Next base: position 25,585 of record PVIY010011218.1, on the reverse strand, counting down.
AAAAATCTGTAGCCATCTTTAATTTACACATTTTTTTTAAATGAGGCTAATAACAAGCATTATTAACTAAGCTTGCTAACCACTAAATACTGAGAATTAACACTTAATGGGTGCTTAGTATATGCCAGGTATTGTTATAAATTATTCATATGTATTAAACACATGTAATCCTAATATTCCTACGAAGAAGATACTATCATTACCACTCTTTTAGAGATGAGAAAACTGACCCGCAAAAAGTTAAGTAATTATTCCCAGTTATATAGCTAGTAGACGGAGTTGGGATTTGAAAAAAAGACAATCTGACCAAAAAACATCCATGCTCTTAACCATTTGTAAAAAGTAAATTCTAAGATTCCAGTAACTTTCTGCCATAGTTTTAAATTAACCAGTTAGTACTCAGTCATCTAAACTTTAAATTATCAGAATGTTCACTAAAATTAATTTTAAAACATCAGAGTCAAGAGAATGAGGGTTATAGTCAGATATTTACTTTGGAAAGCTATTCAGAAATTCTATCAAAGTGATTTTTTTTTTTACTTTAAATCACAACTTTTAATGACCTAGTAAAAACTATAAATTAGAATAATATTTATTCTTCGTTTCCTGACCCATGCACTTCCCCTCCAAAAAAATAAATAAATAAACAAACAATATTTATTCAATTTATTTATATAACTGCAATTTCCAGAACTGGATCTCAGAGTTATAAGTATGACATCCACAACCTTATTTCATTAACATTCAAAAGCCTTACAAACTCACTAGATTTAATTTCAATCAGCTTTCTCACTAAGTAGAGATTGTGACCATTTTAAAGACTGTCTGGACCTGCCATGACTGGACAATATATACTTCTTATATTTTACTTTTATAGAGATAGAAAATGTATTGCAAAGCACTTGAGGTTTAAAAGGGATTTGGGTTAGTTTTGTAAAAAAATCATTCACATCTACATTTTCATGACGTACATCACAGGTAAACAACACATAGCTACTGCCAATCAATTCACAAGCAATGAGAAATAGACTCACCACTCTCGACACTATATGGCAACTAAAGCACCCAGAATTATAGAGAAGAAAGGAAAAAGTATATAAAGTGCTTGACATTTAAACACAAGGATGAAAAAATACAATGAAAATACAGTATCATATAGCTCAAGACCATGAATTTTTCTTTTAGCTGCAAATTAGGAAAATAAAGCTGTATTTCAAAATTAAAATTTGTTTGAAAATCCAGAATAAAACTGAATCTTTTTAGTCCATTTCTTGTATTTTTCTATTCTTTCTTTATATGGGAAATAGATGGGAGTTGGGGAATCAAGAAAAAATAGTGAAACTAAAGGAAGACTACAATGAACACTGGGTAGATGGGGGGTTAAAAAAAAAAATCAGGAAGATTGAGATGGGCTAGGTAAATTAATCATCCTATTTTTCTGATTTCCAAATGAAAAGATCAAATCTCCCTGTCTTATTTCTACTCAATCTCCAGCACCTAGTATAATGCATAGGACATGATAAATATGCATTTGACAAATGAATGATATAAGATTTTAAAAGTCAAGATCAAGTAGTAAGAGGCAGCAGGATGGAGGGGAAGAGTCTCTTGAAATTCACAAGACTTTAGAAAGACATGACTGACACATTTAGGAAGGAGACAAAACAACTCTTCAGAAAAGGATGAGGAAATTTTCAAGCTGCAAATTACTGTATTTTTTTTAGCCATCAACGTGTTTTCTATTAAATTTCAGCTCCTAAATACACTCAATTTCTTCATTCTAATACCTAAAAATATGCACCATAGCTACTGCTGCAATATATATCGACCAATTCTGCACATAAACACCAAGTATACGTGCACAAACACACACTCCTGGACTCTCATGATGGACTAGAGGCAAATGATAGGGAGTCCAAAAACTAAAGCTTCACTGTATATCTTCTCTTCAAGAATCCATGATGGCTTCAAATGCTATTAATTTCAATGTTTCTCATATATGAACACACAATACTAAAACTTCAATGATATTCTTAAAAGACTTTACAATTAGGGAATGTTTTGATCACCTCCTCTTCATCCTGTTGGTGAGGGAGGAACTCCTTCCCTAGGGTTGTAATGATGGCCAAACACATGTACTACACTGGACAGATGAGATCAACAGCAGTTTATGAATCATATATACTCACAGTACAGGCTAGTCATAGAAGCCCTTACAGGGTTGCACTCAGGAATAGAGTGAATAATCATGGACCATGGGAGACAAATTCTGTATTAACAGGAAAGCAAGGTGAACCATTTCCCATGGGCAGTTGTGGTCAGGCTGGTATGGACCAGCTGTGTCTGGTCCCTGCGATAAGGAGGGTTGTTTGTCTAGGGGACTGTCATGGTCAGGTTCATGTGTCAACTTGGCCAGGTTGTGGCACCCAGTTGTCTGGTCAGGCAAGTGCTGGCCTGTCAGTTGCTATGAGGACATTTCAAGGACTTAAATCATGATTATGTTGGCTGCATCCACAGTTGACTGCATTTGCAATCAGTTAAGGGGAGTGTCTTCTGCAATGAGTGACACTTAACCTAATCACTGGAATGCTTTTAATGAGGATTCAAAAGAGACAGTCACTCTTCATGCTTCAGCCAGCCAGTCTCTCCTGAGAGTTCACTGAAGACCTACATTGGAGCTGCCAGCTTACAGCCTGACTTACAGATCTTGGACCCTTACATCCACCATCCACCATGGTTGCCCAGCCAGCCTCTCCTGAAAGTTCACTGAGGACCCTTTATTGGAGTTGCCAGCTTGCAACTACATCCCCATGGTTAAGTGAGATACTTTTATAAATTTTCTATTTACAGATATCTCCTGCTGACTCTGTTTCTCTAGAGAACCCTAGCTAATACAGGGACCTTATATGCAAAAGCAAAATAAGGAGAGGAACTGCAGTTAAGCCATTCAAGCCACTCCCATTTTAGTCCATATGTCAAAGAACACATAATACTGGGCCTTAGTTTTAGGATGTATATCAACATGATGTCATTTCAAAATGTGTTGAAATGTCACTTCTCATGGATTCAGGTCTGAATCCTAAGACCTACTGAGTAAAGACAGAAGTGGAGAGGGATATATTTTTAAAAACTGAAAGAAGGGCGGGCCACGGTTGTTCAGTGGCAGAATTCTCGCCTGCCATGCTGGAGACCCGGGTTCGATTCCGGGTGCCTGCCCACGGTAAAAAAAAAAAACTGAAAGAGACTTCTGGTTTAAGACAGCAGTCAGAAGCCTGAGGACACACATTTACCTCATCTCCCTTCTGACAGCCAACTTACATAACTGTAAGAATTACCAAAATAAACAAAGATGTAATATTGAAGATAAAAGAAGGAATAATTATCAAAGAATTTTGACAAATTTCTAAAAGAAAGCAAGCACAGAGAGTATTGACAAATACAAAGTATATACATGAATGGACCTCTATAAAAAATGGACACTGATCTTCAGATCAGAAACTTGGTATACACTATATGATTTTATTTACTCTCAACTCCAAACCCACTGTTCTTTGCCCTGCTTTGTGATACTGGAGCTGGGTTCTGCAGACTAAATTTCTTTTCAGCTGGTGTGATATTGTACTCTGGCAACAGATGGTAAAGGAGAATACTGTAAGGCTAAAAGAGGAAGAAGGGGCTGTGCCTTCTTCCAATGTTGTTTTCCACGTGGCCTGGAATGAAAGCAAAACTGAGTAAAAATAATAAAAATGGAGACAAAGGAAAGAGAAGGTCCCATTAGAAACAAGGGAAGGAAACAGAGTTAGAAAACAGCAAAAAATAAGTTACTGTATTTCTTTTAACACTACAAGAAAACAACAAGAGGAAACACTGTGAAATTAGAAAGGCTTCCTTGACCTTTACCTTTCCTAAAAGTTCAGGAAAATTAACTTCATATAAAAATGGTGACAACAAAGCACTGAAGCCAGATCATATATGAAGCTGTTACGAGAAAAAAGAAAAAGAATGCCATCCCTATAGGTCATGCAAGCATGCCAGAAAGACATGCCCTTGTTACCTTCCATTTCAAAATGAGCTTAAGACATAAAGAAAACAATTACGCAACATGAAAAACAAACCAAGAATCAGAATTAGAAAAACTCAGACAGGTGGTGATAGAGTTCAGAAAAGAATCATTTCAAAATTTAGAGTAACCTAGAAAGAACACAAGATGAAATCCAAGAAATAAGGCCTTTAAAACTCAAAACAAAAAATATAAAAAGTATGTAATTCAATTTCTCCCACCTCCTCTGTTTTTATTAAATTTTCCCTCCTCAACCCAGGGAGACAAGATTACATATTCCAAAAATGCTCAGGGCAGAGCTTTAAAAAAAAAAAATTTCTAAACAATAAAATGCATTTCTACAACTACTCTCTTTCCGTACCTCCAAACACTCCTTTCAATTTATAAAACTGTGACAACGAAATAGTCAACTTGCAATATGAGTATTAATTTTTTAATAAAACTTGCTCTGAAAAAAATCTCCATTGGGAATAAAGCATCTGTCTAGATTGTCCTATATATTCACATTTTCAAGAAAACAAACGTGAAAAAGAAAAATATTTTTTCTCAAAGTCATACTCCAAGTATCCATGTTTAATAGAATATTAAAGTAGATCCTACTTAAATCAATATCAAGCAACACAAAACACATTACAAAAACAAGTTGAAGATGAGTATATGCATAAATGGTGTAGAAAAGATGCATTAAATAAATGTATTTTAGCCTTTTAAGATGCATTTAAAAGAAAGTGAAAAATATTGTAGACAGGCAAAGAACATCCAACACTTAAATAACAGTAGTCCCTGAAAAGGAAAGCCAAAGCTATGGAACAGAAGTGTAAAAACAATAATTTAAGAAAACTTTCCTAAAATTAAAAAAAAAAGATTTGAAGGAATCTTCTAGATCCTTCAAGAATACTTCTAGATTCCAGTAGCCATGTTTCTCAAAGATGCTTGTATAATGATATAGCTTTTGTAATGTGACTGTGTGACTGTGAAAACCTTGTGTCTGATGTTTCTTATATCTACAGTATGGAGTGATGAGTAAACAATATGGGTAAGAAATAAACAAATAATAGGGGGAACAAAGGTTAAAATAAATTAAGTAGATTGAAATACTAGTGGACAATGAGAGAGAGGGGTAAGGCATATGGCATGTATGAGTTTTTCTTTTTTCTTTCTTTTGCTGGAAAGATGCAAATGTTCAAAAAAATGATCATGGTGATGAATATATACGGTGATATTGTGAGCCACCGATTGCAACCATGTCAAGAATGTTTGTATGTTTGTTTGTTATTTATAAAACATTTTTTTTAAAAAAAGAATACTTCTAGATCAGAAAAGGAGAATACTGTAAGGCTGTAAGAGGAAGAAGGGGCTGTGCCTTCTTCCAATGTTGTTTTCCATGCAGCCTGGATTGAAAGCAAAGTGAGTAAAATAATACAAATGGAGACAAAGGAAAGAGAAGGTAACTGAGCTTATAGATCAGTATTCTTGGATACAATATTGAGGTTCTGGGACAAAATTCTTGGGTAATAGGTATCTGAGACTACTGACCCAAAATGACCACCAATAAGACATATTCTAGCATACAATTAAAATTTTTTAATAAAAAATACTTTTTACATCTAAGCAAAATCAAGAACAGGCTTATAAGGAAAATTAGAACATCATGAGATGTTTCAAAAGTAATGTACCATGCCAGAAAACGAAGTATTTAAGATACTGCGGCTGTACCTCAGAAAAACATGTTCTTCAATTTAATGCATTCTTATGGGTATTAATTCATTTTAAGTAGGACTTTTTGATGGGATTACTTCAATTAAGGTGTTAGCCACCTCCATCAGGATGGTTCTTAATCCTACTACTGGATACTTTATAGGACAATGAATTTCCAAAAGAGGGAGAGAAAGCCACAGAAAGATCAGCCAGAAGCTGAAACAGAACCCAGAAGAGAAGGAAAAGACCAGGAGATGCTAACATGTACCTTGCCAAGTGACAAGCTAAGGACCAAATGTCACCAGCACCTAGATCCAGAAAACCAGTCTAAGGGAACAAATGATGATGCCTTGATTTTCCCAGTCCCAAAAGCATGAGCAAATAAATTTCCAACCCACTTCATAATAACTGCTTAGGCAGCCTCAGAAACTAAGACAAATAGTAAAGGGAAGAAAATAAATACAAGCCAAAGCATTTAGATCCACCAACACTGATCCTCAAGTGAAAAGGACAAAAATGTACTTCCATGTAATAATTCAGGAAATACTGTTTCTAAGATCACTTCTTGAGGAATGACTAGAGAACGAGCTTCAGTAACCAAAATGAATACAAAGACTAAAAAAGAAGACATTAAGCACTAATTACATTCTTAATTAGTTGTACAACTGTGAATAAATAAAGTTAAAAGGGAGAGAATATAGTATTGTCATGGCAAATGATCAGTTTTATAGTTAATAAAACTATTTTTATGGGGGTGAGGGTATGGGGAATGCAGATTTTAAAAAATTATTTTCAATCTCAACATACTGATGGAAGTAGTTTTAGCATTATTATTTACTGATGTGTGTATTATGTGGGATAAAGTAAATGGTTAATAATGGGACATTCTAATACCATCATTAACTATGCTTTAAAAGCCAGGATTCTAGGAGATATAGACGCAATAAAGAGATTAAGTTTAAAAAAAAAAAACAAAACAAAACTATATCCCTGAATTTGAATTCTATCAGTATGAACTCATGAGGTAATTTTATATATATTAATAGTAGTGTAGCTACATAGGCTACAAAAACTTAAAGTAGCATCTGCAATTTCCTTTACTTCTGTGACCAACAGCTAATACTACAGTAACTCATTCTGACTTTAATTATCCAGAGTTAGGCCAGACACCAAAGGTTAAGGTTAATACTCTACAAGACTGCCCTTCAGACACCAGCCACAGGTTCACAGGGCTCAAGCCATCCACTTCTGGCCAACTGGCTATAAATTTGGGGATTCCCACCACCTCCTCATGTTTGATAATTTACTATAACTCACAAAACTCACTGAGAGTGCTATACTTAAGTATACTTACGTGTATTTATAGTTTTATTACAGTAAAAGAGTAAAAATAAAAAGCCAAAAACAAGACATATAGGATAAGGTCTGGGAGGGTCTCAAACACAAACTTCCATGTCCTCTCTACATAAAGTAAGAACATTTCACCCTCCCAATACAATGCATCTTATCATGGAAACTCACTGTAGTTTAGAGTACTGAGTTTATATGGAGCTTCATTACACACACAATTAATGGAATCAATCATCAAATGCCCATGTGACAACTCAATCTACAGCAACCTCCCATCCCAGAGGATGGTGAGGCTGGGCTATCACATGGATCAAAGGCCCAACTCCCTAATCATATGGTTGATCTTTCTGGTCTGTACATATGTTTAGTATGACAGGCCCCCCAACCCAGTCATCTCATTAGTATATGAATCATGAGGTATGATTCCAGCCCACCACTGAATAACAAAAAGCACACATATGATGGGAAATTTCAAGATGTAGAGATTTCCTCCCCATGAACTGGGAACAAAGACCAACCAAGTTTTATTATGCTACAGCAGCAATAAGTAACGCCAAACACCCAGACTACATTATTGAAAAGCCATTTTCCCTAAAAGTTGATAGGATTTATTAAAGAAATGACTAATTCTAGGTATAGGGGAGAAAATGTAACAAGATAACCCTAAAACATCTTGTTAAAGCAAATAAGTGAAGTAGTTATCAAAGAGTACTATGGTCAAGTTAAAAGGACTCGGGAGTCAAAATAACACGACTTGAGCTTCAATATGTTTAATAATTATAATGGACTAAAGCCATCAAATGTACTTAATTCCAGGAGTTCATAATGGAACAAAATTAATTTATTAGTCACCTCCTATCGAATGAGAGAAAAACAGTTAATTATCTTAAAAAACGAGTAAATAAATACGTATTTTGCTTTCTCAGTTATACCATTACACCATTGGGTAGCCAAATACTAGAGAATGGAAAGTATTTTTAATATAAACACTCTACTAAATAACAAATAAAATTAGAATATCATCATTTTATAATCTTCAACGATTAGTAGATCCTTGATGAAAGAACACATTACCCATGGTCTTGCCAATGAGATTAAACCTGAATCTGATCAATTCTCTGGATTCGGCTGCCAATTTGAAAAATACAGAGGCTAGAAGAACATACAGAACTCTGCCAAGAGTATATAATCAGTAAAATCCTGATTGCAGGACACAACACATCAAATACCAGACCCTTCAACACATAAATTGTAAGGAAAAAAAAAAGAAAACAGGGAAAATCTGCATATTAAAAAAAGACTTAAAAGACACCAATTTTTTCAAAGGGCAACTAAACTACAATGTCAAGGAATGTACATTTGGATGATAAAGATATAAAAATATAATTATAGAAGCAGGGGATTGAAATTGGAATGGGGCACATGGAAATAACTGATAAAATTCTATTTCTTGACTGTGTGGTAGTTACAGTGTTGTTCACCTGAAAATTAAGCTATATTTTAATTGCCTATTTATGCTTTAAAATTTAAAAAAATTTTTAAAGTAGAGGACATCCAACAAAGGTACTGCTTGATTTAAATAATGAAAAAAGACCAAATAGCAGAAATGCAGGTTGATGTCAGTTATCATATAGAAAATCACTATCTTTTGCCTGGTTTCTAGATATGAATCAACTTTTAGACCAGATTAAATGGAAAGCCAGTTAAGATTGAAGATGGACTTCTCAATGTCGCAGCAATTAAATACAGTAGCAATGCTCCCAAGTCTTCCTTTTTCATAGTAAGGAACACTGGGCTGTTAGATACTGGATCTGAGTGGATAGTGCCATCAGGAGACCCCAAATGTTCTCACGGGTCCTCTGTTAGAACGAGGCCATACAGAAATCACGTAATAAATGGAGCCTTGGGCCATGTCTTTCTCACAGTGGGTCAGGTGCTGTACTGTGAGCGAACTTCTATAGGCTCACAAAAGTCAATTGTGTACATCTCTTCCCAGCTTCTTGTGTAGTGACCTCAAGTTGATAGCCTGAAATAGACCCTGGCAAATACTACAAATCAAGACTTTTTTTTCCCCAGACAGCTGGTTATACAGACATACTTTGTATGGGTCAAAAATTGGAATGAATATATTTAACAGCCCGGAACCCTCATACTGGTCCTCTGATCTGTGGAGTAGGATTAATTTTGATAGGAAGGGCCAAATGGTAGCCTAAATCAGTTTCCGGGCTGCATGTGGTCTCAGAACAAATTAACACAATTCAGCCCTTAGGATGAAGACACTGAAATTGCTGGGAGACATAGTGCACTTTGCCAGTCATGCTCTGGGCTAATTCTGTCACAATATAGTCAGAGATCCTGATAATCTGGATGTGCCATAGAACTTTATGCTGGTCCACTATATTACTATGATCATGTTAGCTGAACCTTCAAAAAACAAGTGGCAAGTACTCTGGGCAACCTGATTAGACTCATACATACTAGAGGGTGGGAGACAAACCATAAAAATTCAGGGGCTTAAGATATTGGTGAAGGATAAATTATTTTACCATGTTTCTACTACCACTAAAAAAAGAAACACAGCACTTGACAATCTTCCAGATTTTTGCAGTCAACATAAGCCATAGATGGAATAACTGCTTTGAATGCATTTCACAAGTGACTTGAAATTTTTTAGTGAGGCCCAAAGAAGGGGCTCTAAAGTTAGTAACATGAAGTAATGCACTGATAAATGCTACCTGGTACATGGACTCTCTGGAAAGCCCTGATAGGATGGGAGGAATCATGACTAAACATCTAGGTATCTGAAGCCAGACCAGGCTGTCCACAGTAGAGAACTATTCACTGAAAGGCAGCAACTGGCATTCAACTGGTACCCTAGTATCACTAACCACTTGACCCATACTAATGGTCAACATATAAACAATGAGACCATCACAACATATAAACTATGTGACCAGAGCTGCCCCATTTTATAAGCTGGGTACTGTAGAATCTACCACACCATGATTAGGTGCCAGTGTAATAGGACACATTCAGAAAGGGACCCAAGCAGGTCTAGAGGCTCCCAGTTTGTCGCCTACCACTGAGGTACTAACACCACACCTCAGCTCAAAGCCTGATTTCACTCACTATGAAAGATTACTTTCATCATTATATTCACTATGAGATCAACTGATAAAGAAAAACGCAATACACCCTCAGCATTGGTGAGGTGAGGTAATAAACTTAATGCTGACCAAACTTTGCTAATGCTTTTCTAGTCATTTTGCTTATCTGATGCACTCTCTCCAGTCGAGTCCTCAAGAAGCACTTAAGGGAAAAATACTCTGAATTCCTGCATGTTGACAATATCTGATCAGTGAGTTTTATATTTAAAATAGTTTTAGTTTTTCTGGGTATTTTTTTTTTCACATTTTCTTCCCATAAATATCTTAAATGTGTTACTCTTTTTCTCCTGGTGTGACATTGTTGTTTAAGTCTTGTTCTTATAAGTCACATAATGTTTTCATCTAGATAGGCAAACTCAAAGTTTATATATTGGTGGTAGTTGCTCTGAGATAATACTCTCATGTAGGCAGAGTACCCTTTCAGTATGTAGCTTCATCTTTTTTCTTTCCAGCAAAAGATTCATTTTTTTTCTGTTGTTTTACTTCAGTTTTTTCTTTTCTATCACTAAAATCTGTCACATTCCCACTGATTCTTTTTATCTCATTTCTTTCTGATTTTTAAAATCTTCTTTTTACATTCTATAGTTCTCTCAAGCCATTATCAGTTGTAACGCTTTTGTGTTTATTCTAGTTTACTCTTCATTTCTGAAAAGACTTTATTTCTAATTTTTCCCAAGTTCTGATTTTTGTTATTCTCTCACTTTCTAAACAGTTCTTATAATTCATTTCAATGCCTACAGGGAATGATACTTCCTTACCCTTTATACTTTTGTAATGACTTTGCATGACTATAATTTTATGTTCTTTTTGTGTGAAATTAGCTTTTCTGAACTTTTAGAAGGAAGTTCAGGTAACTTTTCTAGCTTCATACAGCTCCCATATTTGATGGTCCAGTACAGTGTTGATGTTGTTTTGTATTCATTATGATGAATGCTTTAAATTAATTTTACTGAGGTATACTCTACAGTAAAATATACACATCTTAAGTGACAGATCAATGAGCTCTGACAAATTTACACCTGATATAACCAACACCCAATCAAGATCTAGAGTAATTTCATCATCCTAGAAAGGTCCTTCTTACTTCTTTTCAGTTGATCGATCCTCAACCCATCTCTAAGTAACAACCACTGGTCCTGATTTCTCTTAGCAGATTGCCTTCGTGAACTTCATTCAGAAGGAATCATATAATATATATACTTATGTCTTTCTTTCACGCTTTTGAGATTTATCCACATTGTTGTTCATATCCAGTAGTCCATTAAATCAATTTTCCATACCCATGAAACAGAAAAAGTTCAAGTAATGCATCTAATAGAAATGCTTCTTGAGCTGAGACGTGAAAGAACAGGGTTAAACCAGGTAAAGGAAGGAAGTGTTCCAAGCAAAGGAAAGAAACTGATCTAAGGCCTAGAGGAAAGGAGAATCTGGTTTCATTTCAAATCCCAAAAAGTAGGTCAATATAGAAATTCTGCCTGTGTTCTAGTTTGCTAGCTGCCAGAATGCAATATACCAGGAGCAGAATGGCTTTTAAAGGGGGGAATTTAATGAGTTGCTAGTTTACAGTTCTAAGGCTGAGAAAATGTCCCAATTAAAACAAGTCTATAGAAATGTCCAATCTAAGGCATCCAGGGAAAGATACCTTGGTTCAAGAAGGCTGATGAACTTCATGGTTTCTCTTTCAAGTGGAAAGGGCATATGGCGAACACAGTCAGAGTTTCTTGCTCATCTGGAAAGGCACATCGTGAACACAGTCAGGATTTCTTTCTCATCTGGAAGGGCATATGGCAAACACAGCATCATCTACTAGCTTCTTCTCCTGGCTTCCGGTTTCCTGAAGCTCCCCAGGAGGCATTTTCCTTCTTTATCTCCAAAGGTTGCTGGCTGGTGGACTCTGCTTCTTGTGGCTATGTCCTTCTGCTCTGCTCTCTCTGAATTGCCCATCCTCCAAAATGTTTCCTCTTTTATAGGACTCTAATAAACCAATCAAGACTCACCCAAATGGGTGGAGACATGTCGTCACCTAATCCAGCTTAACAACTACTTTTGACTAAATCACATCATCCAGGAAGATGATCTCATTACAGTTTCAAACATACAGTATTGAATAGGGATTATTCTACCTTTATGAAATGGGATTTTGATTAAAATATGGCTTTTCTAGGGGGCATACATCCTTTCAAACCAGCACAGCCTGCTTCATCTGGGAGATGCCTTTTTCATACTCTCCTAATTACCTACACTGCTTATGTACTTATACGTGCTGCTTCATCCAGATTTTCAGGTTACCAAAGTGATTCCTACTATCCATACTATGTACCCATGGTAAAAAGAAGTGACTCCAAAAATGCCCACATACAATGACTAAATAGCAAAACCCAAGAGCTTTGTTTTTAGATTTTATATTCAGAAACGTCATCCACCTCAAAATAATTTTCACGAACATGGTTAAATAGGAGTCAAAGATCATTTTCCCCATATCATCATTCTCAACACCAATATGTGAAACCCTCCATTATCTTTCTTTCTTCCTTAGTCTCTATTGTTCTTAGCATTCTCAGAGGGGAGCCCACTCTGGGAAAGGAGCAAAAGGTAATTACCTTTGAGAGCTCAGAGAAACCAAATGGCTCCAGCATTTTACTCCACAATCAACCTATTATATTAAACCAAAACCCCATCTAGTTTCAACTGCTATTCTCAAATTGGCCAGTCATGCTTTTCAGGGAAGAGTTACTAGCTACTTGGGGTTTTCCTCTTCTCAGGTTTGTCATATTTCCATTATATCCCTCAGTTTCTTCCAGCATAGACACTAATATACAAATCTGTGGCTGCTGGTAGTTTGTCCACAACCACTTGTGGACAAAACATGTCATCCAGTTTTGTTGTAAATATTGTTCATGAGTTTCTAATTTTGCAAAAACAAAAATGTAGCCCTAGATTAAGCAGGAAGTACAAATATAGAGCTGGAATCGGACTCCTCTCTCCACAAGAAGTTGAAAAGTATACTATACATATATATGAAGAAATTTAAATGGAAGGTTTAGTAAAGAATACCTAATGTCAGTATACTGGGGACCACCTTTTTTCCCATTGCTTTAACATGGTCACAAACAGATATTTAGTTAACACAAAACTTGACTGTTCATTTGGTCAGCTGATACTAGATGTGGTAGACTGGAGCTATGTAACCCAGAAAAGCATATTCTTAAACTTAACCCGTTCATGTGGCTGTGAGCCCGTGATAAAAGATGTGGTTACTTCAGTTAAGGTGTGACCCAACTGAATCAGGATGGGTCTTAATCCTACTACTGGAGTCCTTTATAAGCAGAATAATATTCAGACACACAGAAAAAGAGTGACGAGAGCAACCAAGAACTGAAAATCAACAGAACACTGAACAGAAAGGAGGGGCCAGGAGAGGATACCATGCACATCATTATTTGACAGAAGAGCCAAGGACCAAAGTTTGCTGGTAGCCGTCCCAGAATGCCACAGTCTTCTGCAAGAAAGCATTACCTTGATGCAGACTTGATTTTGGACCTTCCTGGCCTCAAAAAAGCCAATAAATTCTCATTATTTAGGTCAACCCATTGTACAGTATTTATTTTAGCACTAAGGGAAACTAAAACATTAGGTATCTATTGTATACTAGTTTCACTAAGAATTAAATTCCTCAGATAAAAAGTGAGATATCTATAACACCACTTTCTAGGGAGGATTTCACTTCAAGTTTCTCTATCAGACAAGGAAAATCAGATTGCCAAAGATAAAATACAGACATGTATATAATAAAATCAGTTGCAGTCATTCTTTAAGATATTCCATAGACCATTATAATCAACTACTTGCTCTCATGCCTTGCCTTATGAGATCCTAGCCAGGGTCCAGTATATACAAGAAATAGAATCCTATGCAAGTCAGTAGAAGTAAAAAGATGATTTATTGACTGTTATTGTAATCTTTCATAAATCAAAGAACAGGAAGATGATCTAGGCATCACAAGAATTTGAAATATATTAACTGGCTTATTCTCTCCAACTTTCTCTAGAGTTTAATACTTCCTCATCTTTCTGGGCTATCTTACCTTATCCACTCTATTTCTGTGGACAGGATTCTTATTACCACATAACCCAATATGGGAGCCAGTCCATGATCTACATGGTATTACAGGTCCAGTCCCTACCAGGATCTAAACAGAGTTTGTATGCCTTTTAATTCAAAGCCATTTCTCTCTCACTCTCCATTCTCTATCAATTCTAACCTAAAGCTCAGTATACGAAGTGGATCTACCTCAAAGCTCCATTTTAGTTTGCTAAGCTGCTGAAAACAGATACCATGAAATGGGTTGGCTTAACAATGGGAATTTACAGTTTTAAAGCTGAAAAAAATGACCAAATCAAGGCATCATCAGGCGATGGTTTCTTTCCAAAGACTGGTTACCGGCAATCCTTGGGTCCTCTGCCACATGGCAAGGCACATAGCGGCGTCTGTTGGTCTCCTCCTTATATGCCAAGTTTTATCGCTTTCAGCTCCTTGTTTCTCCCTCTTTGCCTGATCTCAGTCTCTTATAAAGTACTCCAGTAAAAGAATTAAAAGCCACCTTGGGCTATGCTTTAACTGAAGTAACTTCATCAAAGGGTTCTATTTACAACAAGTCCTACTTACACCCACAGGAATGGATTAGCTTTATGAATATAATTTTCTGAAGTCCATACAGTCCCAAACTACCACACCCCAAAATGAGTGCCTACCCCCATCCAGACAAATGAATGGTAAGTGGGGGGGTCAGGAGAAATGGTAGAGTAGGAAGATAAACACGCAGCATCAGTAACCCATTAGGAAAAACATTTTTTTGGAAGGCACAAATATTTTGTGTTTAATAATAATTGTCAAAAATGCCATTTAGCACAAATACAAATGCAAGGGTTTTTTTTTTTTTCCTATGGTACTCTTGTAGCCAGTACTGTCTTGAATAATTAAGTTCTGTGCATAATGAAACAGGACTTAAAATATAATCCTTCTATTTTAAGGTGGAAGAGAAAGACTTCAATGTAAAAATTTTCCAATTTTGAAATATTCTATAAGTACAATAATAAATGGACTATTATCCACTATCATCCTTAGTATCACTCCATCTCTGAAAACCAAACAAAACTGTTCGTTGAAAGTTTACTGCAATTTAAAAAGTATATCAAAGCTTTACATGCAATGTGTTATTTAAATTGTTTTTAGAAATAATTGAAGATAAGGAAATATGCAGATAACATGGAGCCATGTACTAAGATCAAGTATTTCAATTAAAAATCTACTTTCACAGAAGAGAACCAGCTTGTTGAAGTTCTCACTAGTCAGAGAGGATAATTTGAACAAAAGAACTGTGACTGCAATTGACTAATATAGTAAAAAAAAATTATATATACTTAAAACACACACATACACAGAAAGCATATAGATACACTCCATAGAAAACTCACCTGATTTCTTCAACAAGTCATGATGTATTGGGTGGTGTCAGGGAGAGGGAAGACTAGATTAGATTTCAAGACACTAAGAGACAAAACAACCAAATACAACGTGTAAACCTACTCTGGATAAACCAACCATAAATATATTTTGTAGATAAAGGAGAAATATGAAAATGGACTGAATATTAGATATTAGAAATTAAGAAATATTATTAATATTTATTAGGTGTGATATACCATAATTATATATGAAAAGCTCTTTTCTGATATATCCTAAATGACATCACATCTGCGATATGTTTTAAGTAAAATCAAAGGGGGGGAAGAAGAAACAAGTATGGAAAAACACTGACGATTAAAGCTGGATTACAGATATATGAAGGTTCATGACACATTCTACTTCAGTGAACATTTACAATTTTTCGTAATAATTTTTAAAAATAAATCACCCTTTCAAAAAAATAATCAATACATATAATTAACAAATTTTATTATCAAGAAACTTGAGTACTTGAGTAGTAGGGTACTAGGTTTGTAAAAAGACTGTTTTGGATTTAGAACATTGAAAGATGACCATTCATAACAGGACATATACAAAAGCAAAGATAATTAAAATATTAAATACTAACTAAATTAAAAGACCATGATTCAAACTTCTAATTATAATCTTTATGTCTTGGTGAAGCAGCTGCACAATTCCCATTCATGAAATGTATCCCGGCTTCTTATGCAGACTAAGAAGTCTCACCACAAACTTAATAATATAATTTACAGTAATCAATGCTGGGTTTTTTTGTGTTTAAGCATGCACTATCACAGAAAGCACAAAATCCTATTTACAGGGATTATCAGTTTCTTAAAAACTTCTCTTATGCATCTTTTTAAAGTGCAAGCTACAAATATGCTGTATGTATCCTTAAAGAAAAAGGCTTCTAAAAGAAGTATGAGATAGCATCCCAATGTGCCAAGAGTGGTTATACAACTAACCGAAGGAAACTGGCAGTACTGTGCTAACTCTTTTTTTAGTGTAGCAATCTCCATTTTTGTAGTTGAATCCTCCACTTTTATTACACTACCAACCGAACATGTACTCCATTGCTTTGGATACAAGACTTTCATCTTTTTTGGGAGTTTGTCTGTCAGAAATAACCTATTAAAAAAGACACATACACAAAACAATTGTTAGATTGTTTCTTCAGTGCCATAGTCAAACGTGTAGATAAAATAGCCAAATAACCCACATTTATAGCACTGAATTGTATACTTAAGATTAAAATATGGATATAGAAAATCTTTTAAGAATGGCAAAAATCTTACTCCTTTGGCAAAGCCAATTACATGTGCCCCTTAAATAAGGAAAACAAACAAAAATGCAAAAGTTCCAAATGATGAGGACTTTAAAATGGCAGTTAAAAAAAAAAACTAAAGGAAAAAACAACTCTAGAATGGATGATCTCCTAATTTCAGGGGAACTCAAAAGACTAAACTGTCACCGCCTACCCTACTAAAGCACAAGGTGTTATTTGCTGTGTTTCAGGTCCTGTGTCCACAGGTGGGTAAGTTTCTAAGTCTGGGTTAATTAGGGAGGGGACAATAATATATTGATGACAGTCACAATATTTCTGCCATTCTTCAGAAAAGAAAATGAACTTCTCCCTTAAACTTCTTTGACATGAGATAGCTTTGCTCAATGAATTACAGGAGCTAGCCCATGTTTTCTTTTGGTAATCAAAGTAGCACTAAAATCTGAGGTTCTTCATTTATGATATTAGATTTAGTCATCAATTTAATAAAATTTCATTCCTTCATGTCAGAGATGTCCACAGGAAGAACTTTTTAGGTATGCAACCACAAGGAAAAAAAAAACTAAAAATAATAAATTCTCAAAATTATATTTAAAAAGTACAAAATTTTTTAAAAATTCAAGATAACTTTCCAATTAGTCAAGATTCAAACTTTAAAATAGAAAAACCAAGAATTCAAAGTTTAAAAGTTTCATCAAGACAGTCATCTCAAAAGGAGATATTTAACAGCATACAAATCATTCCAAAGAAAAAAGAGTGAAATATTCTATGCACTTCAGTCTTTTACGTATGTCTTTTATTCGATC
This sequence comes from Myrmecophaga tridactyla, assembly GCA_004026745.1. NCBI lineage: Eukaryota > Metazoa > Chordata > Mammalia > Pilosa > Myrmecophagidae > Myrmecophaga > Myrmecophaga tridactyla. The sequence continues at coordinate 7,735 of PVIY010011218.1, read as the reverse complement.
CTTAAAATACCTGATAGTCACTAGTAGAAGCTTTATATGCTGTAGCAAGAGGTCTCATGGTAGATATCCTAGGATTACTTCCAGATTGGGATGGTGTACCTAAAGTTTTGATTGGTGGGGTAAACACTAGAGATGGAGATGACAAAGCACACCTGTCACTGTTTTCCATAACACTCTGGAGAAAAAAAGAAACAATTCCTCTAATTATAAACGTAATAAATATCATACAATATTGCATCCTACTTTTTATTAAAAGAGGCATACTTTGATAATTTTAGGCTTGAAAAAAATAGATGCTTCCTAGGATTTGAGAGCTAACATTCAACCAAAAACCACACTTCAACAACTTCAAACAGCCTCAGTGCAACTATGGATCCACAAAGAAAACAAATACTTTATATGAAAGATCAGCAAGGGAAAATAAACTAGGAAGTAAAAGAGAATTATTGGAGAGGCTAGAGGAAATACCTAAGTCTGATGCTATTTAGAACCCGGTAACCCCAAATACTACCCTAGTCTCTGTTGCAGCACAATATAGTAATTACACAAACTACTATAATTATACAGCTAAAATAACAGGTTATAAGAAGCCATTCTTATAACAAAGTCTGCTTTGTTCACTAACATGTGCCTACCAATACCAAGCACAGTGCCTGGTATATAACAGAAGTTCACATATATTTGTTTTAAAAATGTTCATGATGATTTTATAAGCCACAAACAAAAGTTTAAATGTGTTCAATACTGCTTACATAAATAAACTATTTTAAATAAATAAAAAATATAATACTTTAAGATAGTTTTAAATAAAAATGACCAACAAAAATTTTCAGCCATTTAAAAGTTAACCATCAGCTGCCATTCATGTGAAACATTTCATTTTTAAATAGTATCATTCCTTTAAAATATTTAAGAATTTCATGTGGTCTTGCAGAAGAAACAGAAATGGGTTAAAAGTCAAGAGACCTCGAATCTGGACCTCACCTTTAACAACTTTGGACAAGTTATATAAGCCCTCTTGGCCTCTATTTCTTTATCTGTAAAATGAAGGGATTGGACTGGATTATCTCTAAATTCTAAACTGTAATAACATTATTGTTGGTTTACAATAATAAGCATACTATAAATACAACAAATTTTACAATCAAAGAGAAATACAATGTCGCAAAATGACAAAACCACCAGTGTCAACACCTAGACTTGTGCTCTTGGTGTAGATTAAGCTACTTCCCTTACATCAGCAAAACTTACTTTATCTATACATGGCTTTACACCAATCATGATAGACTCTCCAAAAATCCTCCCATCTTTGCTTAAGGCTTTCCGGGCCTGCAGTTTAGACTGATAACGAATATGCATCCAATTTCCCGTGTTAGACATCTGTAAAAAATGAAGTCTCTCAAATTAAAATATATAAAACCAAAACACAAAGAATTCTATTAGAAAATAAAAACACATGAAGAGAAATCTACTTCTACATTTCATTTGGTGTCCTGTAATTAACTGTAATATTAAGTCCAACAAAAATCCTATAACGTTTCCATAATCTCTAGCTATCAATTCTCTAAGTGTACACAGCAAATATTCTCTGAAGGGGAAGTAATTCTTAAATGGTAATCGCCATGAAATTTTTTTAAACTGTATTCATCAATCTGATTTTCTACAGGAGCTAAGTCAATCTCCAATAAAAGAAAAAAATATTTGTTATTTATAACTTATTGTGCAAGGTAAGATATTCTTGGTAGAGGTGGAGGGAGGAAGGGAGGAAGGGACCGAAGAAGGAAGGAAGGAAAGAAGGAAGCAAAGAAGGAAGGAAGGAAAGAAGGCTACTACGATAAAAAAAATAAAAAGCCCCTGAAACTGCTATAAGCTCACGGACTTCCCTATTTCCCTTTATCTCCAATAAAACAAGCTAAAATCAGAAAACAGTAATATAACATTTGGTATAATCTTTTTTTAGAAGACTATGGACTGTTTAAGGAAAAAAACAAAAGGGGGGGAGTGTTCCTGAGTCTCTCATACTCTCCCTTTTCCCCTTATCCCTTTTTATCAAGCACTGCAATTTCTAGCCTTCCAGACTCTGAAGAATGTATTCTACCAAAACTTAAAAAAAAAAAACCACAAACCTTCCCTCAACCTAATTCGTGAATTGAATAAAAATTAAGCCTTACCACATGTTTTAAGATATTCCCATACTGTGCAAACTGTAATAATATATAGGATGCAGATGCTTGAGGAAACCTGAAAGAGTTGTCCAAACAAAACAATTAATTTCCACAAAAAATACAAATGCAAATTACCACCTTACAAGTGTTTCAAGAAAATTTCCCCCAACTAGCTCTAATATTAGGAGATCCATCACTGTTACTTTATGTCCACTAAGTCTACCATTGCCCAGTTATCCAAAAACAAATACCACAATAAGAGCTTTTAGTCAGTCAAATTCTACCTTTCAATCTTTAAAAATTCCAACCTCACTGACATTATCACAGCCCTAAGAAAAGAACTATGAAGCTGAAGTTCTGTATATAGTTTAGTTTACATTGTGTGGATGTTTGTATGCAATTTTAAATAATAATGTATTTTTTATTTTCTATTATACCATATCAATGGTACAGAAATATTTAAAAGGATGGATAATTTTCAACATCCATCAACTCTGTATGGAAAAATTCTATGTGATTTTTACTTTCTTCTTGATAAAATTCTTTGTGGTTAGATATTTTATAATAAGGAGTTACTATTTATAGCCTACAGTGCAATAGAGATATTTTCAATCTGAAACAGTAGCTATTGTGGTACACAACCATCTATGTGGAGATTCACTGAACAACAATCTCACGTATCTGGAGCTTGAATCAGAATAGTACAAAAAAAAATTCTGAGTCACAAAAATAAATGTAAAATTCTACACAATTAAATCTATATGAATAAATACTCACTGGATTCAGAAGTGGAATTTTATTTTATTTTATGTAAGTTTGGATATGAGATTTCTAATACCCAAAACAACAAATGAGGTGACGTGTCTACAAAGCAGAGATAAAGAAAAGTGAAAAGGAGAAAAAACAGCTACAAGGAAGAATAGTACCTGAGAAATAAAAATAATTCTAGGACTCTAGGAACACTTTGAGTAGAATATTCTAATACCCTTCAAAAGAATCATCTTAAAACAATGAATGATATTTCAAAATGACTCTGAGTCAGCAGGAAAAAGATACAGAACATATATATTGCATTTCAGAAGTATTTCCCTATAAATGATCAAAATAAAATATTTTATCCTTTAGAGAAGAATGCTTCTTGTAATTACACTTATATAAAGGGTTACTAAAACTCCAAAGCATCAGAAAATAAATCGTTGAAAAAATAGTATTTTAAATGAAAAAAAAAAAAAAAAGGACTAACAGAAGTATTTCAAGTAATTTATCTCATTATTTGTGACACCATAACTATCAATCCTGAAAAACAGACTTGGGAGTAGATGTTCATGTCCAAACATTAAGCCATTTCATAGGAATATATAAATTTAAATTTAAATGAAAAAAGAAAAAAGCAAGAAGCCAGCCTAAATGTTATTGATAAAGGATTGAGTGCGGGTTTTCTAGAGAACAAGGGAATACAATAATCCTACATTGCACTTAAATAGAATCAGTAACATATTCACTCTCTCTAGAAGGATACACAAAAAAGAAATAGCCATGACTACCTTACAAATGAGAAAAACTAACTGGAGCATAGGTGAAGGGAGACCTTTAAATTTTAAATAAATTGAGAACATAAAATCCACTAAACATGCATCGTATACTGTTCTTCCTTCAATGAGCTCGTGATTTTTTTGTATGTTTTACTCCCAAATAAATATAGTATGGCCCTATTAACAGTATGGCAAATTATGCTTTCATAAACAAACCTTATGTAGTGTAGTATAAACATCAGCTTGGAATTAAAAAGACTTGAGTTTTTGCTGAAGCTTTGCTGACAACTAGATGTGTTCCTCTGAAGAAATCACTTTATCTATCTATACCTCAGTTTCTCAGTTTCCTCATCTGATATGATTAAGGTACTTTAAAGTACTTTTTGACTTTTCCATTCAAACTGTATCTAAGACTGGCATCCTTTGTTTTCATCAATATTGAATATTCTTTTATTAATTTCTGTGTCTACAAAGTAGCAATTCGATGTTATAGCATATACAAATGAAGTTCAATTTGTTAGCTCAAAACTAGTTAAATCGGACAAGCACAACTGTGGCTCAGCAGGCAGAATTCTCGCCTGCCATGCTTAGGACCCGGGTTCGATTTCCAGTGCCCGCCTATGTAAAAAAAAACAAAAAACAAAACTGGTTAAGTCCACTTAAAGGAAAGAAATAGCCACAACAAAGAGGGAAAGAAACTCCCTAAGTCTAAGGAAAACCCTGCTTAAAAATCCAGCAAAGGGTAGTGCGATTGTGGTTCAGTGGCAGAGTTCTTGCCTGCCATGTCAGAGACCCGGGTTCAATTTCTGGTGCCTGCCTATGCAAAAAAAAAAAAAAAAAAAAATCCAGCAAAAATGCTGAAGAGAAAGGTGGGAAGAGATAAAGAGATAAATGATTAAAAAAAAAAAAAAACACTAAGCACACTGAAACCTAGTTAATAATATGCATGCTCATGTATCAGGGTGACATGTTTTAGTGATGTCTGCAATTCACGCTAACATATGTAAAGTGAACTGACAGACCGACAGACACAGATAGATAAAGCAAATGTTACAAACTGCTACCTGCAGAATCTAGGTGGTGGGTATATCGGTGTTTGCAGTACAATTTGACTTTTCTGCATATCTGATAATATTCATTATAAACTGAGGAGGTGGGCTAATTTTTTAAAAAGGTAATTGATGCAGAAACCTTACCCAAACACAGTCACCCAAGTGTCATCCAGGTGATCTTCTGAAGTCAGAGAATCTCCTTGAGTATAAAAAGGATCCAACTGGGCAGGAGATAATGTAGTCTTTCGTGGTTGGCCAATATTTGCTGGACTAAACATACTTTGTCCTATATTAGTATATTTAGTTACTTAGTTGCCAATACAAACAGTTTGGTTTATTTTAAATCAAAGCTCTCAGTTTTAAATGAAAAAAATATATAAGTTGGAAATTACATAAATAAATCAAAACACAATTATGATCAAATGATAATTTCGTACTACCATACAGTAAGTAGTAGTCAATAAGCAGGCTTAATTTATAATTCTGCAAAATGCTTTATTTACTAAAAATCTGATAAGTGTTTTATTAATTTCTGGTGAAGCCTAACATCAGAATGATTTCCAGTCAACCTAACAGATTTCTGCTGGATACATCTCCCAAACCTACAACTTTCATTGTGGCACCTCTGCCTTAAAACCATTAATGCCTTAAAACCATTCAATAACTTAACTACTCATTTCCCAAAGAACAAATCCAAATAGCCTTAGGCTAAGAATATGGTTCCAGTCTCATTTTTCCAGTATGCCCTTAAACAGAATCTATTCTAGCCCCTAAGATGTGTATGCATGCAGTTCTCTTTTATTCAGGTCATTTCAAGCTAAAATGTATGCTCCTGTACTTTTTTTCTTATCCTTCAATAATAGCTACCGACTGTGTGCATTCTATGTATCCAAAGCACCACGAGGTATGTGTATTCAACATGCCATTTATACTCATTTTATGAAAAAGCACACAAACCATTCTTCTTTCATCTCTGTCACAGTAATTATGCATTCAAGAAATTTTTTTCAGCACTTAAACATGCACCAAAAAAAATATGTGCCAGGCATCATTCTAGGTATTGAGGAGACAGTAGTGAACAAAGTTTGACAAAGAATCCATCCCTCATGTCAGCTTAAATTCCAGGGGAAAAAACACAAATAAGTCAATATTCAGTATGTTAGAAATAAAAAAAAATGCTATAGAAAAAAATAAAACAGAGATGGGAGATAGAGATTATGTATATATGTGTGAGGAAGAATTTATTTTAATTAAAAAAGATTTCACTGAGGTACCATAAAAACAAAGATATGAAGGGAGGGGAGAGGGGGCAAAATATGCTGTCCCAGTTCTTCTATCTCCACCAATTCAAGGTAGGGTTGCATACTAAAGCCCTTTAAGAGGGAACTATTTTGAACAGTGCTGACAAAACCCACACAGCCAGATGGAGAAGAAAAATGCCCCCATGAAGTCCTTTGAAATGAGAAGCCAGAGACCCCAGCAGGTGCCAGCCACGTGTGTTTCCAGCTGACAGAGGTTCCAGACCCATCAGCCTTCCTTGAAGCAAGGTATCTTTCTGTGAATGCCTTAGTTTGGACATTTTTATAGCCTTAGAAAACTTGAAACTTAATAAATTGCCTTTCTAAAAGCTGGTCTGGTTCTGGCATATTGCATTTCGGCAGCTTTAACAAACTAAAACACATGCCAATAGTTGGAAAAGTGTACATTAAGCAGAGAAAACAGCAAGGACATGCCTGATATCCAAGAAGCAGAAAGGAGGCTACTGTTTGCTCAGTAACCAAAGGGGATTTGAGTCAGAGCAGAGAGGAGTATCTTATTAAGATACCAATCATGAAGAAAAGCCTTGTGGACGCCACAGTAAAGACTTTGGCTTTTATGCTTAGAGAACCCCCAGTCTCCAAAACCCTCTCATGGGATCACTGTGGCCAAATTTATTTTCATAATATAAGGTTGCATTTGCCATTTTTACTCTATCTTGAGTGTACAACAAATTTTTCCAGAGGCTACTTGACACTATTCAATAAATTCAGATTTAATGCAAATAGATGAGAATTCAGCAATATTTTATTAAGCCAGACATTAAGAAGATTTAAAAATCATAAAACTGTCACTTTTCTCACAAAAGCTTCTTTTGGAAAATATTTTTCATTTTAAAAAAGTTTATGTGAAACAAGTTTATGAGTTTTAAATTAATACAATTTTCTCAGTTTAAAGTTCTAATGCTAATCAGAAACTAAGATCCACATAAACACAAGTTCTTTTGTCTTCAATTTTTATAAATGTAAAGGAGGCCCTGAAACTAAAAAGTTTGAGAACCACTGTTCTACAGTGCCCTGGTCATAACTCACACTCTGTTTTACTAACGAATTTCCTGGAGACTCCATACTCAACACATTCTAACTATATGAATGTCTACCACCTTGTCTTTTGTCCTGAATTCACAATTAATAAAAAAAACTCCCTAAGTCATTCCAAACTATTTACAGACAAATGGATTTACTGAATTATGTGCTTTAGTAATAAGACATTCTTTAACGAGGCAGGGGGTGGGGGAGAGGTGGGGAGAACAGTTTCATTGGCAAAAGTTTCATAAAACGCTGCTGTGCCAGTTTGAATCTGTTGTGTACCCCCAGAAGAGCCATGTCCTTTAATCCTCATTCACTATTGCTGGGTGGGACCTTTTTTGGCTGTTTCCACAGAGATGGGACCCACCCAATCGTGGGTGGTCACTTTTTTCTTAATTTTTGATCATTCTGTTCTACATATATAATCAGTAATTCACAATATCACATAGTTGCATATTCATCATCATGATCATTTCTTAGAATATTTGCATCTATTCAGAAAAAGAAATAAAAAGAAAACAGGAAAAAATTCATACATACCAGACCTCTCCACCCCTCCCCCTCATCGATCACCAGCATTTCACTCTAAATTTATTTTAACATTTGTTCCCCCTATTATTCATCTTTATTCCATATGTTTT